>JACMZG010001911.1:66880990-66893083 GCA_018340805.1 Microvelia longipes
TGATGATAAAGTGGAGGATCCGTTAAATAAATCACTTATTATAACGCAATACCACGCATTATAATCATATGATTTCGTTCGTTTCGTTATTAGATTCGAGAAAAATACCTTTTTAATTAAATAAATAAATTATCTTAATCTGAACTTTTGTAAGTCTTTAATTAATTAATGTTTAATAGGTTTAATTAATCGGTAACTTATTATTAAATAAATTAATAGGTATGTAAATATTATTTAAAATAAATTAAAGTAAGCGTAGTTCGCAGATTAGCTCCGGCTCTTCCCTTTTTGTTGTTGTTTGTTTTCGTTGTTTTTTTTCGTTCAGTAAGGTATTCTCTAACCCTGGAATAAGAAAAACACACACATTATAATGAATTTTAAATTTTAAGGACAAGAAATAGGTAGGGAGTACATCGGAATTTGACGCTACGTTTACCACGCACTACTTAAGACTTGCTTCCCTCGTCCTCAGACTGTAAATTGTTCTTTTTATTTTCAGCGGTAATGGTTCATTCACAATACTGCGGTACCAATCTGGAGACAGCATAGTAGTGTACACCGGCGTATAGACACACTAGTTCCTCAATTTTCCGCTAGAGGGAAACTCAATAGTGGTATTGGCGCTAGCGTCGCTTTTATAATTCCCGCTTATTTTTAAATGTATATTCCATACTTCCCCTTGTAGTTACCAATTTACGGTCCCTCATCTGTGACCTTTAACTACTGTCCCTCTAGTTCTTTTATTATTGACGTAGTACATCTGACATCGAGGATCATAAAACCTATATTAATGATAGGTTTGATCTTGGATCTCTTCTGTCCTATTACATGCGGATACTTTTTCTTAGCTTTTGTAGTTAAAATCTGATTTATACAATGATGAGTGTTTATTTAGGTTAGGTTACTCCACTGCTTTGTTCTTCTCTCAACTCATATCCTAATATTTTTTTAAAAGAAACTTCTTATTTAGATTTGCGTGGAATAGGGAACTAAGGAAAGACAAAAATAGTTAATTTTATCACTAATCATTTATTATTAAATAGTTTACAAATATCTACATTTTTAATATTTCTTATAATATATACATCTAAAAGTATTACATTCTTGCATTTCTTCACATTATTTTCATTATTTATCGGTTATCATGTACAATAGATTTATAATAAATTATTTTTATTCGAGTTTTTCGCTTATCCTCTAATAACCATATGGTAAAGATGAGTTTCCTAGACGCTTTCTTTTATTAAATACAACTCTATATCGTTTTTCTTCGGCCTCCGTGACTACAACTCCTGGACGTTTTCTTTTAATTTTCAGAGGATTATTTATTATTATTGGTTCACTTTCAGGGTTAAGAATCAATTCCTTCATCGACTCCATGTTGATTCTTTGTGACGAGGAGTAATTTAAAGAAATACCTTTAACTTTACACAGCTCACTTGTTGTTTTGGGAGTCGGGATCGAATATGGACAAAGCGTAGTTTTTAGGGCCTCCACTAACCCATTCAGTCCCATACGCATTTTCCCCGTACTCTTCTAGTTCATTGGTCATTTGGCCTAAATACTCTCCTAAATCAGGTTTATAAACATCATCAGGCCGCTCTAGATATACGACTGCATCAGTATCACAGTACCCTACAGCACTCCCTAGCTTCTGTAATAACTATAAAGTTTTATTCTTGCAAACGTAGTTACATACGCCGCTACTGCTACATTTACGGTTTGTTGGGAACAATGCATTCAGTAATGTACCTCCAGTTCACCCATGCTACGTCTTCATTTACAATAAGACATTTTATTATTTCTATCCCGGGCCTGTTTAAGAGTTCTAAAAGCTCCAGTCGGTCTTTTACTATTTGAGTCTGAGGTTTATTTTCTGACATACAAAATCGCCCCCACATGCTGTTTAAAACTAACTTTGACAGAAGGCGTAATCCGGGATTGACTGATATGGAATCTTTATCTAATTTTACTCCTTCCATTTTAAAATAGTCTTCAATGTATTTATTTTTCAAGTTATCAGTGTTTGCCCAAGAGGGCCAACCACTGGCTTCTTGTTTGTACTTAAGAAATGTATTTACGTAATCTCCAAATAACCCCCCTTGCCGTGATTTTTGATCATACTGACTTACTTCATACTCCCAGAACTCTAAGATTTCTATTACTTTATACCCCATCTTTACAGCTAATTTTACTTCGTCTACAACCCATGTACCTGATATAGATCTTTTCTCATCAGAGTGATAACATATATTTTGGTTTAAACTCTCAGCGCAAGTTCGACAAAGAGGGAAGAGTAGCTTTTTATGTAATTTTACTGGAAGTACAGGATGGTCAAGTTTTCTTGGAGGAACTACTTTACATTTTATGATACCATCCGTAATTTTATTCCATTTTGGGCAGTCATTGCCTACATAGACTTTAGGATGTCCTATTGGCAATTTAGAATATTTACAGACATACGGATAAAGAGAGCAAATATCTATGTACCTAATTTTCTCCATCTCTTTTGTTTTCATGTATGATTTGTAAGTTTCTGTGCGGCCTCCGTATAAACTATCGCGTATCTGTAGAGGTGATGCTAATACATCAAGATTCATATCGGATACTTCAGTACTTTTAAACTCGCATTCCCATATATATGTTACTTTGTAACCCGCATCTTCAAATCTCTTTATTCTATTTAATGTGTTTTCATATCGCTTTGCTAAAGTATCATCAGACTTTCCTGTATAAACGTTTCTCGTTGGGTTTTAAAACAAGATATGCAACCATGCCACCAGCATCCAAAATACTCTAAAATATGTTTTTGATCTTCTATGTAACCATCTACTTTCTTTTTTCCGAACTCTGGTAATGACACCTCTCTGCCATTACCTGCATGCCGTATTGATACGCTTAACTTCTTTTCCATAGAAATTAACCACTTTATAGCTCCTGGAGACTGCTTATCGCCCATACGGTAACCCTGTACTGGAATCAAACCTATAGTATTCGGCTTCAAAACTTTCTTCTTAACATTTTATTGCAACAAGATGCCAGAGTAATTGATTCTAAGAGAGGGTCTACATTACCTACTTTTAAGAAAAGTCTCCGGAACCTTTGAATTGCTTGTCTTAAAACTGTTACGTCAGCTGTGCAATATTCTAATAACTCTTTCTTATTATCAAAAGTTCCATCTTTTACTGAGTCGTACCACTCAAAAAACTTAATTCTTTCCTTAGGTTTCATGTAGTCAACTCCGTAAAAATCTGGATCCGGATATTTACCGACATAATTTTTATTAGAATCTGTGTTGAACAAATGAGGATAGAATCCTTTCTTAGCGGATAAGTTAAAAGCTTTAGGTAGTGCAGACAACGGCATAGGTAAAAAATTTAATGAATCCAGAAAAGTAAGGTGCTCAACTTTCATTTGTAAGATTTCAGTTCCTTTCATAATTAACTCAGGTTTCCATTTTCTTTCTAAAAAGTCATTTAAAAGGAAGTGACTATCATAACCCTTTGCGAAATGTGCTATGCATATAATTTTGTCAAATGATTGTTTTTTTCTCAAAAACTCAACAAAGTTTTTTACTGGTTCTTCTTCATATGTTGTGCTTCTTACCCCACATTTTGCGCAGTTATACTCAGGAGTGTCTTCAAACTCGCACTCAGAACAGAATTGCTGTATATTGATTAAATTTGGCTTGTGCTCTCGACTATTTGTTCCTACTTCATTCTCTGTTCTAGACTCAAAGTCATAACAGACAAATAAAACCTTTTATCAGACGGAACTTTGGTTTTTAAAGGCTGAATAAAACACAAGTGGTTTTGGGAAACTATTTCATAACAATTTCTACATCTTGAACCATGGCATACATGTTTTTCATTAGTATTATGGGTCTTAAAGCACAGTTTACATTTATTTAGATATCCGCATACAGATATACCTTGTATTTTATTAGATTTATGATTGTTAAAGCACTGACTCGAATTGAATTCTCTTCTACATTCTACACATTTATTTTAGACCCCTCTTTCTTACACTTCGTTCTGTCTTACAATCCGGACATCTATCTGGCAGGTATGAAACCCTGCATAAGATGAGAACCCTTTACAAGCTTTGCAATAATGCTCCTGAGCAAATGCTCCTCGGGGTTTATAATGCAGTCATAGTGGTTATTGTGATACAATAAATTAATATCTCTCAATCCACGATTTCCTCGGAAAATCAAATTTTTATGGTCAAATCCTTCATACACTAATATATATACTCCTTAAGGTATTTTTGAAATTTGTAGTTCAGGAATACCCCCTCCTTTTGATAAGTCGACATCAGCGTCTTTCATTAGTTTTACGGCCGCTTCATCAAGTTTTAATCTTCGAATATCTTTAGCTGCCTTACGGTATTCAACAAAGAGCTTTTTATTGTTATCTGCATACGCATCCCAATTACCAATGCTTTTGTTAAACAATTTTTATCTCCATTAATTGAAACGACACTTTTCTTTCTTTTTGCTAAATCGGCAATATCTTGTCCTTTTCGTTTAACTCCTCCTCCTCGACCGTTTCCCATGGGCATCTTTACTATATCAACACAAACAGATATGTTATCAGTGACTCCAAAATTTACGTTCGACTGAATAACACCTGCCACTATCTCCCAAATGCTGTCCATGTTAAGATCACTTTTCTTTTTCATGGAGATTCCTATAGGTTTATCCATACATCTTGAGTGATTTTTTACTGTCAACCCTACCATGTCCTGGTCATCAGCAGATTTAGTTGCGTATTTTACAAGACCTGCAATAGATGTTTCAAACCATTTCAGAGAGTTTTCATCTTCAGGTGGAGATTTAAGCCGAGCCTTGACACAAACATTTTCAGCCTTGAAGCGAGTGAACCGTTTTTTTAGTTTCGCCAGTAATATTGAAATGTACTCCTTCCATTATCCGGAACAATTCAGTTTTAACTGGAAATAATATTTTGCTAGAACACGACGTAATCTTATCAGAGTCTAGGCTATGAGTGAACACCTTCAGCTTTTATTTAGATTATATCAACCTTAATCAAGTACATTCGGGTACCTTAGGAAGTACACTCGGGTGCATTCGTTTCTTGGGTTAATAAAGAAGGCAGTGCATATTCATTCAGTTTTTCTCCCATTAGTTTGTCTAGACGATTAAAAAGGGTAACCTCCAGACTCGTCAGGGGCACAAAGTTTTTTAAAAGTTGCTTTATTTCATAAAACTTTTATGTTTTGCGTTCTAAACAGATCCCAACATTACCTTTTATACGAGAATCTACAAATAAACTGTTCTTTAACAATATAAAAGTGAGTTTTTAAATAAGTTAGTTCGTACGCAATAATGGCTTAATGTAAAAATTAATAATAAATTGAGTTCCCACTCCTTTTTAGTTTAGCCACGCCCACACTTCTACGAAGAAAGCCGAAAATTACCGAATTCATTCGGGTAATTATTTGACTGGGCTTTAAAACTTAATTGAAGAACCTACACATTATTCCAAAGGCATTGTACTACACCAACACAAACTGTTGCAACGACTTTTCCTGAATACTTTCCAAATAAAGTTCATATTTTTTCCCCTCCTAAGCGGATATTACATACATTGGTTTGTTATTCCAACCATGTCCTGGTCATCAGCAGATTTGTCGCGTATCCAAAATTCTTCCGGAAAACTGAAAATAACTGGAAAGTAAACTTAAAACAAGCTGCTAATAACGAGTTTCCAACACTTATATTTTTAGTATGCTAAAAATTATTCCTTAAATAGCTTTTGTTAATTACTTTTAAAAAATAAATTTTAAAACTGTACTAAAAGTAAACTAAAAGTGTACAACTTTTAGGAAATTGTTGAAAAATAATTAAATTATAACAAAAGAATCTATTTATAATTTTAAATAACTTAATTATATAAACGTTTTAAAATGTACACGTATAAAATTTTAAAACTTTTCTTTTAATTATTTAATAAATGTTTTATTTATAATGTTATTTTACACAAACTTCTTCAAAGTTTAATAATTTAAACCTAATACAAAAATGAAGAGCTATATAAAAAAAGAGTGAAACATATGTGTTTTTTATATGCGAAGCTAGATGATCTAGTCCTAAAGGGATAAAACCCCCCACCACACTCACAAAAAGTAGTGATAAAAAAGGTTAGACAGGACATATACGGAAGGCTTGAGTTGATGGTTACATAACTGCATAAAGGTATGCTAAACCAGCAACACAATGTGAGTACAATTAGAGGGGGGTATAAGGCAGGAGTACAATGAATGGGGTGGGGGTAGAGAAGATACTCCTGCCTTGAGGGAACCTCTGGGATACTCCTGCCTTCAAGGGTACCCTTAGGATACTCCCGCCTTAGAAGGGTACTCCCGCCTTGGACGGGTACTCAGGCCTGAGGGCGCTCTGAAGGCAGGAGTATATACTGTCCCTCTTACCTCATTTTATCACTACTTTTTGTGAGTGTGGTGGGGGGTTTTATCCCTTTAGGACTAGATCATCTAGCTTCGCATATAAAAAACACATATGTTTCACTCTTTTTTTATATAGCTCTTCATTTTTGTATTAGGTTTAAATTATTAAACTTTGAAGAAGTTTGTGTAAAATAACATTATAAATAAAACATTTATTAAATAATTAAAAGAAAAGTTTTAAAATTTTATACGTGTACATTTTAAAACGTTTATATAATTAAGTTTTTAAAATTATAAATAGATTCTTTTGTTATAATTTAATTATTTTTCAACAATTTCCTAAAAGTTGTACACTTTTAGTTTACTTTTAGTACAGTTTTATAAAATTTATTTTTTAAAAGTAATTAACAAAAGCTATTTAAGGAATAATTTTTAGCATACTAAAAATATAAGTGTTGGGAAACTCGTTATTAGCAGCTTGTTTTAAGTTTACTTTCCAGTTATTTTCAGTTTTCCGGAATATTGGATACGCGACAAATCTGCTGATGACCAGGACATGGAATAACAAACAATGTATGTATAATATCCGCTTAGGAGGGGAAAAATATGAACTTTATTTGAAAGTATTCAGGAAAAGTCGTTGCAACAGTTTGTGTTGGTGTAGTAAAATGCCTTTGGAATAATGTGTAGGTTCTTCAATTAAGTTTTAAAGCCCAGTCAAATAATTACCCGAATGAATTCGGTAATTTTCGGCTTTCTTCGTAGAAGTGTGGGCGTGGCTAAACTAAAAAAGGAGTGGGGAACTCAATTATTATTAATTTTTTACATTAAGTCATTATTGCGTACGAACTAAATACTTATTTAAAAACTCACTTTTATATTGTTAAAGAACAGTTTATTTGTAGATTCTCGTATAAAAGGTAATGTTGGGATCTGTTTAGAACGCAAAACATAAAAGTTTTATGAAATAAAGCAACTTTTTAAAAAACTTTGTGCCCCTGACGAGTCTGGAGGTTACCCTTCTTTAATCGTCTAGACAAACTAATGGGAGAAAAACTGAATGAATATGCACTGCCTTCTTTATTAACCCAAGAAACGAATGCACCCGAGTGTACTTCCTAAGGTACCCGAATGTACTTGATTAAGGTTGATATAATCTAAATAAAAGCTGAAGGTGTTCACTCATAGCCTAGACTCTGATAAGATTACGTCGTGTTCTAGCAAAATATTTCCAGTTAAAACGTGAATTGTTCCGGATAATGGAAGGAGTACATTTCAATATTACTGGCGAAACTAAAAAACGGTTCACTCGCTTCAAGGCTGAAAATGTTTGTGTCAAGGCTCGGCTTAAATCTCCACCTGAAGATGAAAACTCTCTGAAATGGTTTGAAACATCTATTGCAGGTCTTGTAAAATACGCAACTAAATCTGCTGATGACCAGGACATGGTAGGGTTGACAGTAAAAAATCACTCAAGATGTATGGATAAACCTATAGGAATCTCCATGAAAAAGAAAAGTGATCTTAACATGGACAGCATTTGGGAGATAGTGGCAGGTGTTATTCAGTCGAACGTAAATTTTGGAGTCACTGATAACATATCTGTTTGTGTTGATATAGTAAAGATGCCCATGGGAAACGGTCGAGGAGGAGGAGTTAAACGAAAAGGACAAGATATTGCCGATTTAGCAAAAAGAAAGAAAAGTGTCGTTTCAATTAATGGAGATAAAAATTGTTTAGCAAAGCATTGGTAATTGGGGATGCGTATGCAGATAACAATAAAAAGCTCTTTGTTGAATACCGTAAGGCAGCTAAAGATATTCGAAGATTAAAACTTGATGAAGCGGCCGTAAAACTAATGAAAGACGCGATGTCGACTTATCAAAAGGAGGGGGTATTCCTGAACTACAAAAATTTCAAAAATACCTTAAGGAGTATAATATATTAGTGTATGAAGGATTTGACCATAAAAATTTGATTTTCCGAGGAAATCGTGGATTGAGAGATATTAATTTATTGTATCACAATAACCACTATGACTGCATTATAAACCCCCGAGGAGCATTTGCTCAGGAGCATTATTGCAAAGCTTGTAAAGGGTTCTCATCTTATGCAGGGTTTCATACCTGTCCAGATAGATGTCCGGATTGTAAGACAGAACGAAAGTGTAAGAAAAGGGGTCTAAATAAATGTAGAATGTAGAAGAGAATTCAATTCGAGTCAGTGCTTTAACAATCATAAATCTAATAAAATACAAGGTATATCTGTATGCGGATATCTAAATAAATGTAAACTGTGCTTTAAGACCCATAATACTAATGAAAAACATGTATGCCATGGTTCAAGATGTAGAAATTGTTATGAAATAGTTTCCCAAAACCACTTGTGTTTATTCAGCCTTTAAAAACCAAAGTTCCGTCTGATAAAAAGGTTTTATTTGTCTGTTATGACTTTGAGTCTAGAACAGAGAATGAAGTAGGACAAATAGTCGAGCACAAGCCAAATTTAATCAATATACAGCAATTCTGTTCTGAGTGCGAGTTTGAAGACACTCCTGAGTATAACTGCGCAAAATGTGGGGTAAGAAGCACAACATATGAAGAAGAACCAGTAAAAAACTTTGTTGAGTTTTTGAGAAAAAAACAATCATTTGACAAAATTATATGCATAGCACATTTCGCAAAGGGTTATGATAGTCACTTCCTTTTAAATGACTTTTTAGAAAGAAAATGGAAACCTGAGTTAATTATGAAAGGAACTGAAATCTTACAAATGAAAGTTGAGCACCTTACTTTTCTGGATTCATTAAATTTTTTACCTATGCCGTTGTCTGCACTACCTAAAGCTTTTAACTTATCCGCTAAGAAAGGATTCTATCCTCATTTGTTCAACACAGATTCTAATAAAAATTATGTCGGTAAATATCCGGATCCAGATTTTACGGAGTTGACTACATGAACCTAAGGAAAGAATTAAGTTTTTTGAGTGGTACGACTCAGTAAAAGATGGAACTTTTGATAATAAGAAAGAGTTATTAGAATATTGCACAGCTGACGTAACAGTTTTAAGACAAGCAATTCAAAGGTTCCGGAGACTTTTCTTAAAAGTAGGTAATGTAGACCCTCTCTAGAATCAATTACTCTGGCATCTTGTTGCAATAAAATGTTAAGAAGAAAGTTTTGAAGCCGAATACTATAGGTTTGATTCCAGTACAGGGTTACCGTATGGGCGATAAGCAGTCTCCAGGAGCTATAAAGTGGTTAATTTCTATGGAAAAGAAGTTAAGCGTATCAATACGGCATGCAGGTAATGGCAGAGAGGTGTCATTACCAGAGTTCGGAAAAAAGAAAGTAGATGGTTACATAGAAGATCAAAAACATATTTTAGAGTATTTTGGATGCTGGTGGCATGGTTGCATATCTTGTTTTAAAAACCAACGAGAAACGATTATACAAGGAAAGTCTGATGATACTTTAGCAAAGCGATATGAAAACACTTTAAATAGAATAAAGAGATTTGAAGAAGCGGGTTACAAAGTAACATATATATGGGAATGCGAGTTTAAAAGTACTGAAGTATCCGATATGAATCTTGATGTATTAGCATCACCTCTACAGATACGATAGTTTATACGGAGGCCGCACAGAAACTTACAAATCATACATGAAAACAAAAGAGATGGAGAAAATTAGGTACATAGATATTTGCTCTCTTTATCCGTATGTCTGTAAATATTCTAAATTGCCAATAGGACATCCTAAAGTCTATGTAGGCAATGATTGCCCAAAATGGAATAAAATTACGGATGGTATCATAAAATGTAAAGTAGTTCTCCAAGAAAACTTGACCATCCTGTACTTCCAGTAAAATTACATAAAAAGCTACTCTTCCTCTTTGTCGAACTTGCGCTGAGAGTTTAAACCAAAATATATGTTATCACTCTGATGAAAGATCTATATCAGGTACATGGGTTGTAGACGAAGTAAAATTAGCTGTAAAGATGGGGTATAAAGTAATAGAAATCTTAGAGTTCTGGAGTATGAAGTAAGTCAGTATGATCAAAAATCACGGCAAGGGGGGTTATTTGGAGATTACGTAAATACATTTCTTAAGTACAAACAAGAAGCCAGTGGTTGGCCCTCTTGGGCAAACACTGATAACTTGAAAAATAAATACATTGAAGACTATTTTAAAATGGAAGGAGTAAAATTAGATAAAGATTCCATATCAGTCAATCCCGGATTACGCCTTCTGTCAAAGTTAGTTTTAAACAGCATGTGGGGGCGATTTTGTATGTCAGAAAATAAACCTCAGACTCAAATAGTAAAAGACCGACTGGAGCTTTTAGAACTCTTAAACAGGCCCGGGATAGAAATAATAAAATGTCTTATTGTAAATGAAGACGTAGCATGGGTGAACTGGAGGTACATTACTGAATGCATTGTCCCCAACAAAACCGTAAATGTAGCAGTAGCGGCGTATGTAACTACGTTTGCAAGAATAAAACTTTATAGTTATTTACAGAAGCTAGGGAGTGCTGTAGGGTACTGTGATACTGATGCAGTCGTATATCTAGAGCGGCCTGATGATGTTTATAAACCTGAATTAGGAGAGTATTTAGGCCAAATGACCAATGAACTAGAAGAGTACGGGGAAAATGCGTATGGGACTGAATGGGTTAGTGGAGGCCCTAAAAACTACGCTTTGTCCATATTCGATCCCGACTCCCAAACAACAAGTGAGATGTGTAAAGTTAAAGGTATTTCTTTAAATTACTCCTCGTCACAAAGAATCAACATGGAGTCGATGAAGGAATTGATTCTTAACCCTGAAAGTGAACCAATAATAATAAATAATCCGCTGAAAATTAAAAGAAAACGTCCTGGAGTTGTAGTCACGGAGGCCGAAGAAAAACGATATAGAGTTGTATTTAATAAAAGAAAGCGTCTAGGAAACTCATCTTTACCATATGGTTTAGAGGATAAGCGAAAAACTCGAATAAAAATAATTTATTATAAATCTATTGTACATGATAACCGATAAATAATGAATAATGTGAAGAAATGCAAGAATGTAATACTTTTAGATGTATATATTACAAGAAATATTAAAAATGTAGATATTTGTAAAACTATTTAATAATAATGATTAGTGATAAAATTAACTTTTTTTGTCTTTCCTTAGTTCCCTAATTCCACGCAAATCTAATAAGAAGTTTTTTTAAAAAAATATTTAGGATATGAGTTGAGAGAAGAACAAAGCAGTGGAGTACCTAACCTAAATAAAACACTCATCATTGTATAAATCAGATTTTAACTACAAAAGCTAAGAAAAGTATCCGCATGTAATAGGACAGAAGAGATCCAAGATCAAACCTATCATTAATATAGGTTTTATGATCCTCGATGTCAGATGTACTACGTCAATAATAAAAGAACTAGAGGGACAGTAGTTAAAGGTCACAGATGAGGGACCGTAAATTGGTAACTACAAGGGGAAGTATGGAATATACATTTAAAAATAAGCGGGAATTATAAAAGCGACGCTAGCGCCAATACCACTATGAGTTTCCTCTAGCGGAAAATTGAGGAACTAGTGTGTCTATACCCGGTGTAACACTACTCAGCATTTACAGTTTTGTCAAGAGGGTTTTATCAGTTTTAT
>JACMZG010001911.1:66894083-66916329 GCA_018340805.1 Microvelia longipes
CGGGATCCCTCCGCATGGTTCATACAGCTAATATTGCCGTATTGAGAGATCGTATTCTATACGATCCGCGGATCTAGAAGTGTGTGTAAACGTACTAAATGTTTTAGGATAGAGTATGCCCACTCTACTCTTACTAGAGAGTAGAGTGGGTATATATGTATATATATATATATATATATATATTAATATATATATATATATATATGTATATATATATATATATATTATATATATATATATATTATAATATAATATATATATATATATATATATATATATATAAAGGTTAAACTAATAAATTATCTATTATTTGTAGGTAATTAGCCATTACCTACACTCTTATTAAATTAACATACCTTTACTTTGATGATAAAGTGGAGGATCCGTTAAATAAATCACTTATTATAACGCAATACCACGCATTATAATCATATGATTTCGTTCGTTTCGTTATTAGATTCGAGAAAAATACCTTTTAATTAAATAAATAAATTATCTTAATCTGAACTTTTGTAAGTCTTTAATTAATTAATGTTTAATAGGTTTAATTAATCGGTAACTTATTATTAAATAAATTAATAGGTATGTAAATATTATTTAAAATAAATTAAAGTAAGCGTAGTTCGCAGATTAGCTCCGGCTCTTCCCCTTTTTGTTGTTGTTTGTTTTCGTTGTTTTTTTTTTCGTTCAGTAAGGTATTCTCTAACCCTGGAATAAGAAAAACACACACATTATTATATGAATTTTAAATTTTAAGGACAAGAAATAGGTAGGGAGTACATCGGAATTTGACGCTACGTTTACCACGCACTACTTAAGACTTGCTTCCCTCGTCCTCAGACTGTAAATTGTTCTTTTTATTTTCAGCGGTAATGGTTCATTCACAATACTGCGGTACCAATCTGAGACAGCATAGTAGTGTACACCGGCGTATAGACACACTAGTTCCTCAATTTTCCGCTAGAGGGAAACTCAATAGTGGTATTGGCGCTAGCGTCGCTTTTATAATTCCCGCTTATTTTTAAATGTATATTCCATACTTCCCCTTGTAGTTACCAATTTACGGTCCCTCATCTGTGACCTTTAACTACTGTCCCTCTAGTTCTTTTATTATTGACGTAGTACATCTGACATCGAGGATCATAAAACCTATATTAATGATAGGTTTGATCTTGGATCTCTTCTGTCCTATTACATGCGGATACTTTTTCTTAGCTTTTGTAGTTAAAATCTGATTTCATACAATGATGAGTGTTTTATTTAGGTTAGGTTACTCCACTGCTTTGTTCTTCTCTCAACTCATATCCTAAGTATTTTTTTAAAAGAAACTTCTTATTTAGATTTGCGTGGAATTAGGGAACTAAGGAAAGACAAAAAATAGTTAATTTTATCACTAATCATTTATTATTAAATAGTTTTTACAAATATCTACATTTTTAATATTTCTTGTAATATATACATCTAAAAGTATTACACTTGCATTTCTTCACATTATTTTCATTATTTATCGGTTATCATGTACAATAGATTTATAATAAATTATTTTTATTCGAGTTTTTCGCTTATCCTCTAATAACCATATGGTAAAGATGAGTTTCCTAGACGCTTTCTTTTATTAAATACAACTCTATATCGTTTTTCTTCGGCCTCCGTGACTACAACTCCAGGACGTTTTCTTTTAATTTTCAGCGGATTATTTATTATTATTGGTTCACTTTCAGGGTTAAGAATCAATTCCTTCATCGACTCCATGTTGATTCTTTGTGACGAGGAATAATTTAAAGAAATACCTTTAACTTTACACATCTCACTTGTTGTTTGGGAGTCGGGATCGAATATGGACAAAGCGTAGTTTTTAGGGCCTCCACTAACCCATTCAGTCCCATACGCATTTTCCCCGTACTCTTCTAGTTCATTGGTCATTTGGCCTAAATACTCTCCTAAATCAGGTTTATAACATCATCAGGCCGCTCTAGATATACGACTGCATCAGTATCACAGTACCCTACAGCACTCCCTAGCTTCTGTAAATAACTATAAAGTTTTATTCTTGCAAACGTAGTTACATACGCCGCTACTGCTACATTTACGGTTTTGTTGGGAACAATGCATTCAGTAATGTACCTCCAGTTCACCCATGCTACGTCTTCATTTACAATAAGACATTTTATTATTTCTATCCCGGGCCTGTTTAAGAGTTCTAAAAGCTCCAGTCGGTCTTTTACTATTTGAGTCTGAGGTTTATTTTCTGACATACAAAATCGCCCCCACATGCTGTTTAAAACTAACTTTGACAGAAGGCGTAATCCGGGATTGACTGATATGGAATCTTTATCTAATTTTACTCCTTCCATTTTAAAATAGTCTTCAATGTATTTATTTTTCAAGTTATCAGTGTTTGCCCAAGAGGGCCAACCACTGGCTTCTTGTTTGTACTTAAGAAATGTATTTACGTAATCTCCAAATAACCCCCCTTGCCGTGATTTTTGATCATACTGACTTACTTCATACTCCCAGAACTCTAAGATTTCTATTACTTTATACCCCATCTTTACAGCTAATTTTACTTCGTCTACAACCCATGTACCTGATATAGATCTTTCTCATCAGAGTGATAACATATATTTTGGTTTAAACTCTCAGCGCAAGTTCGACAAAGAGGGAAGAGTAGCTTTTTATGTAATTTTACTGGAAGTACAGGATGGTCAAGTTTTCTTGGAGGAACTACTTTACATTTTATGATACCATCCGTAATTTTATTCCATTTTGGGCAATCATTGCCTACATAGACTTTAGGATGTCCTATTGGCAATTTAGAATATTTACAGACATACGGATAAAGAGAGCAAATATCTATGTACCTAATTTTCTCCATCTCTTTTGTTTTCATGTATGATTTGTAAGTTTCTGTGCGGCCTCCGTATAAACTATCGCGTATCTGTAGAGGTGATGCTAATACATCAAGATTCATATCGGATACTTCAGTACTTTTAAACTCGCATTCCCATATATATGTTACTTTGTAACCCGCATCTTCAAATCTCTTTATTCTATTTAAAGTGTTTTCATATCGCTTTGCTAAAGTATCATCAGACTTTCCTTGTATAAACGTTTCTCGTTGGTTTTTAAAACAAGATATGCAACCATGCCACCAGCATCCAAAATACTCTAAAATATGTTTTGATCTTCTATGTAACCATCTACTTTCTTTTTTCCGAACTCTGGTAATGACACCTCTCTGCCATTACCTGCATGCCGTATTGATACGCTTAACTTCTTTTCCATAGAAATTAACCACTTTATAGCTCCTGGAGACTGCTTATCGCCCATACGGTAACCCTGTACTGGAATCAAACCTATAGTATTCGGCTTCAAAAACTTTCTTCTTAACATTTTATTGCAACAAGATGCCAGAGTAATTGATTCTAAGAGAGGGTCTACATTACCTACTTTTAAGAAAAGTCTCCGGAACCTTTGAATTGCTTGTCTTAAAACTGTTACGTCAGCTGTGCAATATTCTAATAACTCTTTCTTATTATCAAAAGTTCCATCTTTTACTGAGTCATACCACTCAAAAAACTTAATTCTTTCCTTAGGTTCATGTAGTCAACTCCGTAAAAATCTGGATCCGGATATTTACCGACATAATTTTTATTAGAATCTGTGTTGAACAAATGAGGATAGAATCCTTTCTTAGCGGATAAGTTAAAAGCTTTAGGTAGTGCAGACAACGGCATAGGTAAAAAATTTAATGAATCCAGAAAAGTAAGGTGCTCAACTTTCATTTGTAAGATTTCAGTTCCTTTCATAATTAACTCAGGTTTCCATTTTCTTTCTAAAAAGTCATTTAAAAGGAAGTGACTATCATAACCCTTTGCGAAATGTGCTATGCATATAATTTTGTCAAATGATTGTTTTTTTCTCAAAAACTCAACAAAGTTTTTTACTGGTTCTTCTTCATATGTTGTGCTTCTTACCCCACATTTTGCGCAGTTATACTCAGGAGTGTCTTCAAACTCGCACTCAGAACAGAATTGCTGTATATTGATTAAATTTGGCTTGTGCTCTCGACTATTTGTTCCTACTTCATTCTCTGTTCTAGACTCAAAGTCATAACAGACAAATAAAACCTTTTTATCAGACGGAACTTTGGTTTTTAAAGGCTGAATAAAACACAAGTGGTTTTGGGAAACTATTTCATAACAATTTCTACATCTTGAACCATGGCATACATGTTTTTCATTAGTATTATGGGTCTTAAAGCACAGTTTACATTTATTTAGATATCCGCATACAGATATACCTTGTATTTTATTAGATTTATGATTGTTAAAGCACTGACTCGAATTGAATTCTCTTCTACATTCTACACATTCTATTTTAGACCCCTCTTTCTTACACTTCCGTTCTGTCTTACAATCCGGACATCTATCTGGGCAGGTATGAAACCCTGCATAAGATGAGAACCCTTTACAAGCTTTGCAATAATGCTCCTGAGCAAATGCTCCTCGGGGGTTTATAATGCAGTCATAGTGGTTATTGTGATACAATAAATTAATATCTCTCAATCCACGATTTCCTCGGAAAATCAAATTTTTATGGTCAAATCCTTCATACACTAATATATTATACTCCTTAAGGTATTTTTGAAATTTTTAGTTCAGGAATACCCCCTCCTTTTGATAAGTCGACATCGCGTCTTTCATTAGTTTTACGGCCGCTTCATCAAGTTTTAATCTTCGAATATCTTTAGCTGCCTTACGGTATTCAACAAAGAGCTTTTTATTGTTATCTGCATACGCCATCCCAATTACCAATGCTTTTGCTAAACAATTTTTATCTCCATTAATTGAAACGACACTTTTCTTTCTTTTTGCTAAATCGGCAATATCTTGTCCTTTTCGTTTAACTCCTCCTCCTCGACCGTTTCCCATGGGCATCTTTACTATATCAACACAAACAGATATATTATCAGTGACTCCAAAATTTACGTTCGACTGAATAACACCTGCCACTATCTCCCAAATGCTGTCCATGTTGAGATCACTTTTCTTTTTCATGGAGATTCCTATAGGTTTATCCATACATCTTGAGTGATTTTTTACTGTCAACCCTACCATGTCCTGGTCATCAGTAGATTTAGTTGCGTATTTTACAAGACCTGCAATAGATGTTTCAAACCATTTCAGAGAGTTTTCATCTTCAGGTGGAGATTTAAGCCGAGCCTTGACACAAACATTTTCAGCCTTGAAGCGAGTGAACCGTTTTTTAGTTTCGCCAGTAATATTGAAATGTACTCCTTCCATTATCCGGAACAATTCACGTTTTAACTGGAAATAATATTTTGCTAGAACACGACGTAATCTTATCAGAGTCTAGGCTATGAGTGAACACCTTCAGCTTTTATTTAGATTATATCAACCTTAATCAAGTACATTCGGGTACCTTAGGAAGTACACTCGGGTGCATTCGTTTCTTGGGTTAATAAAGAAGGCAGTGCATATTCATTCAGTTTTTCTCCCATTAGTTTGTCTAGACGATTAAAGAAGGGTAACCTCCAGACTCGTCAGGGGCACAAAGTTTTTTAAAAAGTTGCTTTATTTCATAAAACTTTTATGTTTTGCGTTCTAAACAGATCCCAACATTACCTTTTATACGAGAATCTACAAATAAACTGTTCTTTAACAATATAAAAGTGAGTTTTTAAATAAGTATTTAGTTCGTACGCAATAATGGCTTAATGTAAAAAATTAATAATAAATTGAGTTCCCCACTCCTTTTTAGTTTAGCCACGCCCACACTTCTACGAAGAAAGCCGAAAATTACCGAATTCATTCGGGTAATTATTTGACTGGGCTTTAAAACTTAATTGAAGATCCTACACATTATTCCAAAGGCATCTGTACTACAACAACACAAACTGTTGCAACGACTTTTCCTGAATACTTTCCAAATAAAGTTCATATTTTTTCCCCTCCTAAGCGGATATTTACATACATTGGTTTGTTATTCCAACCATGTCCTGGTCATCAGCAGATTTGTCGCGTATCCAAAATTCTTCCGGAAAACTGAAAATAACTGGAAAGTAAACTTAAAACAAGCTGCTAATAACGAGTTTCCCAACACTTATATTTTTAGTATGCTAAAAATTATTCCTTAAATAGCTTTTGTTAATTACTTTTAAAAAATAAATTTTTATAAAACTGTACTAAAAGTAAACTAAAAGTGTACAACTTTTAGGAAATTGTTGAAAAATAATTAAATTATAACAAAAGAATCTATTTATAATTTTAAATAACTTAATTATATAAACGTTTTAAAATGTACACGTATAAAATTTTAAAACTTTTCTTTTAATTATTTAATAAATGTTTTATTTATAATGTTATTTTACACAAACTTCTTCAAAGTTTAATAATTTAAACCTAATACAAAAATGAAGAGCTATATAAAAAAAGAGTGAAACATATGTGTTTTTTATATGCGAAGCTAGATGATCTAGTCCTAAAGGGATAAAACCCCCCACCACACTCACAAAAAGTAGTGATAAAAAAGGTTAGACAGGACATATACGGAAGGCTTGAGTTGATGGTTACATAACTGCATAAAGGTATGCTAAACCAGCAACACAATGTGAGTACAATTAGAGGGGGGTATAAGGCAGGAGTACAATGAATGGGGTGGGGGTAGAGAAGATACTCCTGCCTTGAGGGAACCTCTGGGATACTCCTGCCTTCAAGGGTACCCTTAGGATACTCCCGCCTTAGAAGGGTACTCCCGCCTTGGACGGGTACTCAGGCCTGAGGGCGCTCTGAAGGCAGGAGTATATACTGTCCCTCTTACCTCATTTTATCACTACTTTTTGTGAGTGTGGTGGGGGGTTTTATCCCTTTAGGACTAGATCATCTAGCTTCGCATATAAAAAACACATATGTTTCACTCTTTTTTTTATATAGCTCTTCATTTTTGTATTAGGTTTAAGTTATTGAACTTTGAAGAAGTTTGTGTAAAATAACATTATAAATAAAACATTTATTAAATAATTAAAAGAAAAGTTTTAAAATTTTATACGTGTACATTTTAAAACGTTTATATAATTAAGTTATTTAAAATTATAAATAGATTCTTTTGTTATAATTTAATTATTTTTCAACAATTTCCTAAAAGTTGTACACTTTTAGTTTACTTTTAGTACAGTTTTATAAAAATTTATTTTTTAAAAGTAATTAACAAAAGCTATTTAAGGAATAATTTTTAGCATACTAAAAATATAAGTGTTGGGAAACTCGTTATTAGCAGCTTGTTTTAAGTTTACTTTCCAGTTATTTTCAGTTTTCCGGAAGAATTTTGGATACGCGACAAATCTGCTGATGACCAGGACATGGTTGGAATAACAAACGGTACTAGGTGTATGTCTACTAGGTGTATGTACTAGGTGTATCCGCTTAGGAGGGGAAAAAATATGAACTTTATTTGGAAAGTATTCAGGAAAAGTCGTTGCAACAGTTTGTGTTGTTGTAGTACAGATGCCTTTGGAATAATGTGTAGGATCTTCAATTAAGTTTTAAAGCCCAGTCAAATAATTACCCGAATGAATTCGGTAATTTTCGGCTTTCTTCGTAGAAGTGTGGGCGTGGCTAAACTAAAAAGGAGTGGGGAACTCAATTTATTATTAATTTTTTACATTAAGTCATTATTGCGTACGAACTAAATACTTATTTAAAAACTCACTTTTATATTGTTAAAGAACAGTTTATTTGTAGATTCTCGTATAAAAGGTAATGTTGGGATCTGTTTAGAACGCAAAACATAAAAGTTTTATGAAATAAAGCAACTTTTTAAAAAACTTTGTGCCCCTGACGAGTCTGGAGGTTACCCTTCTTTAATCGTCTAGACAAACTAATGGGAGAAAAACTGAATGAATATGCACTGCCTTCTTTATTAACCCAAGAAACGAATGCACCCGAGTGTACTTCCTAAGGTACCCGAATGTACTTGATTAAGGTTGATATAATCTAAATAAAAGCTGAAGGTGTTCACTCATAGCCTAGACTCTGATAAGATTACGTCGTGTTCTAGCAAAATATTATTTCCAGTTAAAACGTGAATTGTTCCGGATAATGGAAGGAGTACATTTCAATATTACTGGCGAAACTAAAAAAACGGTTCACTCGCTTCAAGGCTGAAAATGTTTGTGTCAAGGCTCGGCTTAAATCTCCACCTGAAGATGAAAACTCTCTGAAATGGTTTGAAACATCTATTGCAGGTCTTGTAAAATACGCAACTAAATCTGCTGATGACCAGGACATGGTAGGGTTGACAGTAAAAAATCACTCAAGATGTATGGATAAACCTATAGGAATCTCCATGAAAAAGAAAAGTGATCTTAACATGGACAGCATTTGGGAGATAGTGGCAGGTGTTATTCAGTCGAACGTAAATTTTGGAGTCACTGATAACATATCTGTTTGTGTTGATATAGTAAAGATGCCCATGGGAAACGGTCGAGGAGGAGGAGTTAAACGAAAAGGACAAGATATTGCCGATTTAGCAAAAAGAAAGAAAAGTGTCGTTTCAATTAATGGAGATAAAAATTGTTTAGCAAAAGCATTGGTAATTGGGATGGCGTATGCAGATAACAATAAAAAGCTCTTTGTTGAATACCGTAAGGCAGCTAAAGATATTCGAAGATTAAAACTTGATGAAGCGGCCGTAAAACTAATGAAAGACGCTGATGTCGACTTATCAAAAGGAGGGGGTATTCCTGAACTACAAAAATTTCAAAAATACCTTAAGGAGTATAATATATTAGTGTATGAAGGATTTGACCATAAAAATTTGATTTTCCGAGGAAATCGTGGATTGAGAGATATTAATTTATTGTATCACAATAACCACTATGACTGCATTATAAACCCCCGAGGAGCATTTGCTCAGGAGCATTATTGCAAAGCTTGTAAAGGGTTCTCATCTTATGCAGGTTTCATACCTGCCCAGATAGATGTCCGGATTGTAAGACAGAACGGAAGTGTAAGAAAGAGGGGTCTAAAATAGAATGTGTAGAATGTAGAAGAGAATTCAATTCGAGTCAGTGCTTTAACAATCATAAATCTAATAAAATACAAGGTATATCTGTATGCGGATATCTAAATAAATGTAAACTGTGCTTTAAGACCCATAATACTAATGAAAAACATGTATGCCATGGTTCAAGATGTAGAAATTGTTATGAAATAGTTTCCCAAAACCACTTGTGTTTTATTCAGCCTTTAAAAACCAAAGTTCCGTCTGATAAAAAGGTTTTATTTGTCTGTTATGACTTTGAGTCTAGAACAGAGAATGAAGTAGGAACAAATAGTCGAGAGCACAAGCCAAATTTAATCAATATACAGCAATTCTGTTCTGAGTGCGAGTTTGAAGACACTCCTGAGTATAACTGCGCAAAATGTGGGGTAAGAAGCACAACATATGAAGAAGAACCAGTAAAAAACTTTGTTGAGTTTTTGAGAAAAAAACAATCATTTGACAAAATTATATGCATAGCACATTTCGCAAAGGGTTATGATAGTCACTTCCTTTTAAATGACTTTTTAGAAAGAAAATGGAAACCTGAGTTAATTATGAAAGGAACTGAAATCTTACAAATGAAAGTTGAGCACCTTACTTTTCTGGATTCATTAAATTTTTTACCAATGCCGTTGTCTGCACTACCTAAAGCTTTTAACTTATCCGCTAAGAAAGGATTCTATCCTCATTTGTTCAACACAGATTCTAATAAAAATTATGTCGGTAAATATCCGGATCCAGATTTTTACGGAGTTGACTACATGAAGCCCAAGGAAAGAATTAAGTTTTTTGAGTGGTATGACTCAGTAAAAGAGGGAACTTTTGATAATAAGAAAGAGTTATTAGAATATTGCACAGCTGACGTAACAGTTTTAAGACAAGCAATTCAAAGGTTCCGGAGACTTTTCTTAAAAGTAGGTAATGTAGACCCTCTCCTGGAATCGATTACTCTAGCATCTTGTTGCAATAAAATGTTAAGAAGAAAGTTTTTGAAGCCGAATACTATAGGTTTGATTCCAGTACAGGGTTACCGTATGGGCGATAAGCAGTCTCCAGGAGCTATAAAGTGGTTAATTTCTATGGAAAAGAAGTTAAGCGTATCAATACGGCATGCAGGTAATGGCAGAGAGGTGTCATTACCAGAGTTCGGAAAAAAGAAAGTAGATGGTTACATAGAAGATCAAAAACATATTTTAGAGTATTTTGGATGCTGGTGGCATGGTTGCATATCTTGTTTTAAAACCCAACGAGAAACGTTTATACAAGGAAAGTCTGATGATACTTTAGCAAAGCGATATGAAAACACATTAAATAGAATAAAGAGATTTGAAGAAGCGGGTTACAAAGTAACATATATTTGGGAATGCGAGTTTAAAAGTATTGAAGTATCCGATATGAATCTTGATGTATTAGCATCACCTCTACAGATACGTGATAGTTTATACGGAGGCCGCACAGAAACTTACAAATCATACATGAAAACAAAAGAGATGGAGAAAATTAGGTACATAGATATTTGCTCTCTTTATCCGTATGTCTGTAAATATTCTAAATTGCCAATAGGACATCCTAAAGTCTATGTAGGCAATGACTGCCCAAAATGGAATAAAATTACGGATGGTATCATAAAATGTAAAGTAGTTCTTCCAAGAAAACTTGACCATCCTGTACTCCCAGTAAAATTACATAAAAAGCTACTCTTCCCTCTTTGTCGAACTTGCGCTGAGAGTTTAAACCAAAATATATGTTATCACTCTGATGAGAAAAGATCTATATCAGGTACATGGGTTGTAGACGAAGTAAAATTAGCTGTAAAGATGGGGTATAAAGTAATAGAAATCTTAGAGTTCTGGGAGTATGAAGTAAGTCAGTATGATCAAAAATCACGGCAAGGGGGGTTATTTGGAGATTACGTAAATACATTTCTTAAGTACAAACAAGAAGCCAGTGGTTGGCCCTCTTGGGCAAACACTGATAACTTGAAAAATAAATACATTGAAGACTATTTTAAAATGGAAGGAGTAAAATTAGATAAAGATTCCATATCAGTCAATCCCGGATTACGCCTTCTGTCAAAGTTAGTTTTAAACAGCATGTGGGGGCGATTTTGTATGTCAGAAAATAAACCTCAGACTCAAATAGTAAAAGACCGACTGGAGCTTTTAGAACTCTTAAACAGGCCCGGGATAGAAATAATAAAATGTCTTATTGTAAATGAAGACGTAGCATGGGTGAACTGGAGGTACATTACTGAATGCATTGTTCCCAACAAAACCGTAAATGTAGCAGTAGCGGCGTATGTAACTACGTTTGCAAGAAATAAAACTTTATAGTTATTTACAGAAGCTAGGGAGTGCTGTAGGGTACTGTGATACTGATGCAGTCGTATATCTAGAGCGGCCTGATGATGTTTATAAACCTGATTTAGGAGAGTATTTAGGCCAAATGACCAATGAACTAGAAGAGTACGGGGAAAATGCGTATGGGACTGAATGGGTTAGTGGAGGCCCTAAAAACTACGCTTTGTCCATATTCGATCCCGACTCCCAAACAACAAGTGAGCTGTGTAAAGTTAAAGGTATTTCTTTAAATTACTCCTCGTCACAAAGAATCAACATGGAGTCGATGAAGGAATTGATTCTTAACCCTGAAAGTGAACCAATAATAATAAATAATCCGCTGAAAATTAAAAGAAAACGTCCTGGAGTTGTAGTCACGGAGGCCGAAGAAAAACGATATAGAGTTGTATTTAATAAAAGAAAGCGTCTAGGAAACTCATCTTTACCATATGGTTATTAGAGGATAAGCGAAAAACTCGAATAAAAATAATTTATTATAAATCTATTGTACATGATAACCGATAAATAATGAAAATAATGTGAAGAAATGCAAGAATGTAATACTTTTAGATGTATATATTATAAGAAATATTAAAAATGTAGATATTTGTAAAACTATTTAATAATAAATGATTAGTGATAAAATTAACTATTTTTTGTCTTTCCTTACTTCCCTGATTCCACGCAAATCTAAATAAGAAGTTTCTTTTAAAAAAATATTAGGATATGAGTTGAGAGAAGAACAAAGCAGTGGAGTAACCTAACCTAAATAAAACACTCATCATTGTATAAATCAGATTTTAACTACAAAAGCTAAGAAAAGTATCCGCATGTAATAGGACAGAAGAGATCCAAGATCAAACCTATCATTAATATAGGTTTTATGATCCTCGATGTCAGATGTACTACGTCAATAATAAAAGAACTAGAGGGACAGTAGTTAAAGGTCACAGATGAGGGACCGTAAATTGGTAACTACAAGGGGAAGTATGGAATATACATTTAAAAATAAGCGGGAATTATAAAAGCGACGCTAGCGCCAATACCACTATTGAGTTTCCCTCTAGCGGAAAATTGAGGAACTAGTGTGTCTATACGCCGGTGTACACTACTCAGCATTTACAGTTTTGTCAAGAGGGTTTTATCAGTTTTATGGACAAAACTCTATTCGCTACTTGTTGCCACTGAATTATAGTCTGTTAAGATGGCTATTTCCAATACAAATCTTTACAGGAGTTTCGTATAAAAAATTTAAAACTTGTCAACCCATTTCTTTCTTTTATCAAATTTACTTTCTAGCAAAACATGCAATTACAAAGAACTAGATGTGTAAAAAGGTGTATTGGCAGCGATATAGCCCTCACCAGGCGCGGATCCACGGGGGGGCAGAGGGGACGATCGCCCCCACCCCATGATCCTTAATAGCGAATTTTTTCCCAAAGGAAATTCGCTAAAAAAGAGGAAAAAAAGGAAAAAAAGATAAAATGTATATTTATAAATTAATATTGATTTTTACTTTTCCTCACCTTTTTATACAGAAGGTATGTAAAGGAAAAGTATTGGTTTCGCCCAAAAAATTTTAACCCAAGATTTCACTTTAATTATCCATTTTAGGTGTTTTTAGGACCATCTGAACCTATTTTAGCTTGATGTCTGTCTGTGTTTGTGTGTGTCTGTGTCACGCATAACTCCCACTGTATTTATGCTAGATAGTTGAAACTTAGTACAAAAATCAGTCTTGGGTCTAGTTGTGCTGCCCGGAATATCAAAATTTTATGTCACCATTAACCCTATTTGCTTAGTCAGCAAAAATTTAAAAAAAAATCGTGAAAAATCGATAAATGACCCGATGAACATGAAATTTGGCAAGAATATACCTCTTAATATGACAAACAAATCTTCCGAATTTCGAATTTTTGATATTGGCTGCCATTTTCAAATTATTTACTTTTGAAATTTAAAATTTTGACGCTTAATAATACCAAAAGTATACACGTGTTTATGACATATAACACGTCGTTGGAACCGCAAAAAAATAGGAACAAATATAGAAAACTCCGATCAAAATCTACTAATTAGTTAAAAAGTTATAAGCGAACTTAATTATTAATTAATGCGACACTTTTGTTAAACGTAAAAGTTTGTTTACATTTGTCAAAGTTACAAATTTCCGCCAAAAATTCAAATAATTTAATAAAACCGAGTAAAAATCGGAACTTTTTTTCATTATTTATATGTAAGTCCCATAGTGTTTTTTACTGTTCTACTCAGCTAATTTCCTTTAGAAAAAATTCGCTAATAGGGTAGGCGCCAATATATATATATATATATATATATATATATATATATATATAATATATATTATATATATATATATATATATATATATATATGGGGTACAAATACCCCCTCTAGAGGCAGAAAGCAGGATGTGCACACGCTTTTTATTCTTCATCCTAAACTCTTAAGTGAGCTGGTAAAAATAGCTTCAACTTGGGCCTCTTGGTAGATGAGAGGCCGAATTTCCTTTAGCAGTTTTTATTTTTTGCTCACCCATCCTATTTTTGGTCAGTATAGCAAATGTCCAAAGGAAAATTGACTCTAATTGAAAGTTGTGGCTAAAGAACTAATCAAGTTTTTGAGTCGGACTGATTAAGAATATATAATATATATATATATATATATATATATATATATATAATGTGTGTGTGTGTGTGTGTGTGTGTGTTTGTTATATATATATATATAATATATATATATATATATAATATATATATATATATATATATATATATATATATAAGGCGAAAATTGTTTTATTTATTTGTCAGTTAATTATAGTTCATTGTGTCAAATGTCGGGTTCCGCCTACGACAATAAATTCTGCCTACAACACTTCTTTCCTATAAGCCCCGTCTAGCACTGGTAAATTGTGTATCTATTTATTTGTCAGATGTATACTTATTACTACATAATAATTAGTATATAATTTATATCTATATGTAATTTAGTTTATAATTATTATCAACTTACTAATACTACCTAATAACACACAAATAAACGTAAAACGTTAAATTTTCATGAGAAGTTCAAATTCATTTAAAGTCAGATGACTTAAGTATACTATGTACCATCTAAGTAATTTTACTATTAACCATGGTTCAAATCAAGTTCAAATAATCAAATTAGATTTATGCTTCATTTAAGCGCCCATTCATTGGTTTGAGCCTGAGTTCAAACACAATTTTTTCAGCATTATAACGTTGTAAAGGTGTAGCATAATTAAGCAGTTAGGCATTGTTTTACTCTTTCAGAAAACGCAAATATTTTTTTATAGAAATGTTAAAAATAAGCTTAGGAAGGGATTATTAGGTTTGTGAGTTAAAAATAAAATCAAACAACACACATATGTTAATTGTGCTTAAATTGTTTCACTGTTAGGTGTATTTATTAGTATATTAGTTACACAGTGTTTCATTATATAAAATGTATAATTACGATACTAAATAATTTACCGAATGTGGCCCGTATATCTGGCAACGGGACAACTCCCAGTGAGGCCTCATTTAGGACTGACTAACTGACTAACTATCCTAGAGTTTATTCTCGTATTTGAGTAAAGATTGCAGCACTATGTAGGCGATTCGGGTGGAGCTGTGGGGTCACACTGCCCCAAATATTATTTTTTAAATATTCATAATAAATTATTAACTTAGTCATATTGATCGTTTTTTAATATAATTAATAATTAATAAGGCCATTTTATTTTTTTAAATTGATTAAAACTAATCTTTTAGCTCCCATTTTCTCCTTAATTAAAAATTTAAATTCTTAGTTTTGATCTATATTTAGAAATTAAATATGAATAATCATTTGTTGGCTAAACTGTGATTTACTTAAAAAAAATATAACCTGACTTTTTATAAACATATTTTAACCTTCTGTGTACGTCATACGTAATTTTGAGAAAGAAAATTTTAAATTTTAATTTAAATTTAGAGCTTAAAAGAAGTGTTAATTTATTAGAATTGTGTTTAAAATAGAATGATAGGATGGGAAATGCAGACACTAAGTTGAATTTTCGTAAAGCTGTTATACAATTGACTTCTAAAACCCAGGTATAGATGCTAGTCAAATTTTTATGTATTTGTTTACTTCTTGTTTTATGTTGTATTGGATTGTATTTGTCTTTTCTGGTAAAATTATTACGTTAAAATGTGTACTTGGCTTTATTTCAGTTGCAAATAAACTGAAACTTTTAGCATTCGGTGCATTAATTTACTTTCAACTCAAGTAGTTCATCTTTATGATTGCGTTCAATATGTTTCATCATAAATCCATTTTATAATTCCAACATTGTTTCATTATTAATTTTACACACGAATTCTATATCTTTTCGGTCAGTTAAATTCCATTAATTTTATTCTCAAATTCGTTATTTTTGTTACTTTCAAAAAATTGTTAGTTTCACTTTGAAAGGAATTAATTGAATTGAAATGACTTTGGTTTATAAATACTGTGTAATTTTTCATAAAACAGCTATTGAGCAAACATTTTATTCTTGAAAAACCATGAACTCCGTCTTTTCCTCAAGATTTTTACTTTATTAAGGCAGAACTGACTCTCAGCTTACCCCATCATCAGTGCTTAACATAGCAACACAAAAATATTTAAAACAAAATACATCCAAGAATTAAAAAATAAAAAAGTTAATTACAAACGCAAAAAATTTAAAACCTAAACCCAATGAAAAGAAATATATATCTAATTATAATAAAAATAAATACGCCTAAAACACAAAAAAAGGCATACCAGAGAGATACCGAGCTGTCAACTGTCCAGGACCTCTGTTATGAGTTTGGAGACGACTGACCTTTTATTGACCTTGTCTATCAAGGGATACAATATAGCTGAGCCCCCGCCTTCATTTTTCTTGTTAAGTGAATTTTCAGGTTCTTTATATTGGAGTCTACATATTTTAAGATTTTCCAGCGAGTTCAACCTTCCTCCTTAAGGGGCAAAATGTAGAAATAAAACTTCGTGGGGTTCATCATCATGATTTTTAGCTATAATATGCTGATAAAAACTTGACAAAGTTTTCTTTATATGTTTGCCTAAATGGGACTCGAATTCTCTACCAGTTTGTCCGCAATACGTTTTTGCACATCCTGCTGCTCCACATCGGATTTCTCCTGCTCCACATTTATTTTATTTCTGTTTAAGTTATTAATTTACGGAAGAAAGCTCTCAATCAAACAAGGCTACCCTACCTTTTAGCATAATATTATAGGAGCTTGTAGTTTTGACAATTAATCTTGAGAGTTTACAAGAAAAACACACATTCAATAATTTAAAAAATACCATGAACTGTGTTAGCCAAAGAAAATTTCAAAGCATTATTTGAAAGACTTTTTATTAAAAAAATATATTTATGATTTTTTAAAACAAGTTTTAAGTGACCCTTTTTTGATATGAAGTGTAGGATTAACCTCAAAATCTGATCAGTTTTCCACTCAAACTATACTAATGAGAAAACAATTATGCTGTCTGAAATATAACATTGATAATTAAATCGGCAGGTTGGTTCACCTTGTACAGCATATATAAATTTATTACTTCTTCGTTTTCAAGATTAAACTTATTCAAATGGATCTTTAATTATTTTAAATGTAGTTTTTTTTATATAAAATATAGTTAAAATATAAATTATGTGTTATTTGTAACTAGACCTGATATCATAATAACTCTGACAAGCAGAAATGGAAATTAATTTGCGTGTTCATTATGTTTCTATTTGTCCTTATAAAGGAAAAAATTCTAAATTTATCTTATTTTCCAAACTAATAATCTTATAAACAACTAAAATTGTTCATATGTAAGTTAAAAATTGCCTTATTTACTTTCTTTCAAAACATAGACATCTCGATTTAAAACTGATAACAATATTGATAATGGCTGTACAAGGTGAAAACTAGCGCTTGGTGCAGTAGCTGATCCAACTAGCCCCAGTTTTTATGGACCACATCAAACTAGGGAGTTGGTTTGCGCCCCCACCCTACTGTATGCATTTCTACATTACTTTAGTCTATAGTGTCAATGACAAAGTCTATGGTGTCAATGACAAAGTCTATGGTGTCAATGACAAAGTCTATGGTGTCAATGACAAAGTCTATGGTGTCAATGACAAGGTCTAGGGTGTCAATGATAAAGTCCCTTGACTTTCAACCCAATTTTAAGGGTCTTATAACTAAAGGTTAATTAAACCTTAGAAAATTATTACAGTGAGCTGCCATTCATGAAAACTATGTTCATATGATTGCAGGGGCATAAAAATACCAGCTGTCATATTTGCCACCCTAGTTTTTTTTATTAATTTTAATCCTTTAATTAAATAATAGTATATTGAAATAAAATTATCTAGTGACTTCACTCAAGTCTTTTGGTCTTTTGAAAATTTCAAAAGAATAAAATGTGGCCAACATTTTTTCCTATTCCATTCCATCATTTTTGGCCAAATGTGGCCAATGCTAAAAGTAACCCTAGCGGCCAGCTAGGTTTACTTTTAGCGACTATCCTAATCATAGAGGAGGTTACATATGCCAATGTCATGTTGTCATTGATGAAGGCTACTTTGTGTGACAGAAATTTGGACAAAACAATAACAAAAGTATGACATTTTTACAATAAATGCAATAAAAAATAAACAATTTTACAAAATAATTGCAAATAAAACAACGCAGAGGTTTTTTTTTACAAAATACTACGGTATTTGACATTCTTCTGTAAATTTCTACGTGGAAACCATTTTATAAAATAATGAGAAAACTAGATTCTTCATCGACAAAAATAAATGAAAAATCCCATCTTAAAACTGGTACAGTTAAAACTCGTGGCAAATTAAGCAGTGTTGTCATCAGGTCTTGGCAATAATACTTTAGCCATCTTTTTGTTTTTAATAATATTTTATGTTGTTGTTTTTAACAATTGCTTAATGTTTTAATATGTTGAAAATGATACCTTGTTTCAATTAAGATAAAGGTTTATTGAATTTTAATATTTTCCTAATTTATTAAAAATTATTACAGCCTATTAATTCTGAAGATGACACTTTCTGGGACCAGCTATGGAATGAGAATGTTACTAATGTGCAAGATGTGTTCACTCTTGTGCCAGCAGCTGAGATACGATCGCTAAGAGAAGAAGCACCTGCAAATTTAGCTACGCTCTGTTATAAAGCTGTTGAAAAACTTGTCAGGGCTGTTGATAACTCATGCAGGACATATCAAGAACAACTTACAGGTTTCTTTAAGTTTATTCTGAATTTTAAGGACTTCTAGTGAATTTTCATAAAATATACATTTGTGAGGTTCTGGAAGCTTATTGTTGGTTTTTCAAAAAAGATTTTTATTGAGAATAATCTAAATAATCATTTATTTATTTATTTACATTTTATTAATTAATTTATTAATTTTTACAAGTCCATTATCATGACTAATCTTAGCAATGTTAAACTAATGTTACACTGACTAATGTTAAACACATTTTAAAAAATTACAATGTGTGGCCACAGCTTATGCCAAAACGTCCTCTATATTTGATAGTATAAAATATAAAGGTAATGGAAATACATAAATTAATGTATAAAATAAAGTATAAAAATATCAAACAAACAATAAAAGAGAAAAATCTAGTTAATAATACAAACTAGAGTGGTAGTATAAAAAATTAACAATGTATTTCAAATAAAATTAACCATAAAAATTAAAAATCAATTGAAAACATAAAAATAGTTTAAAAATTATGAAAGGAAAAAATCAAATAAGAAAGTATTTTTAAATCAATTAAATAATGAAAATTAAATAAATCTATTAAAAAGTATTAGTATACAACTATTCTTGTTTAAAAAAGTAAGTTTACTTTTAAATATATTATTAACAATAATATATTTAAGTAAGTTAGTAAGTAAGTTCACTTACGTAACAGTAAGTAAGTTCTCTTTTATTATTATTGATTGCTTTTTAAAGGAGGAAAACTTTATGTTAAGGGCATTTTGATCATGAAATATTAAATTGTACAAGATCTGAGAAGAAATAATAAAAGGTAATAATAATATTTTATCTACTTACGGCTGCAAAATTGCTCATTACCGAACTGTTTTAAAGCTGCAAAATGTCATTTTGCCTACACTGTCAACAAAATATTTAAAACAGTACAGGAAAATTGCTTGGTAATGCAAAACCTCCTAGGTTTATTAATGGAAAAAAAGTCAAAACTCCCTCGGAGGAGAAATGAAACTATTTTGAGGTAATTATGTTTCAGGTTATTAAGTTTTTCACTTTGTCAGCAATGGTTCTTTTTAGCTTGTTTTTATACATTTATTTAATAATATCACAATATATACGGTATAATAGTTATTATTAATACAAGTATTGGATTTGTTACAAAAACATTATAATATAATTTAAACAAAAATAAAGTTGGCAACCCTGATATATACGCTTGTTTTAATTTTTTACCATGAGTTGTCAAATTTGTGTCATCGGTTTTTTTATTTTTTGTTTATTTACTTTGTTTAAATAAAGGCAGTATGTAATATAAAACGTATGTAAACAATAACTTTTATAAACAAACAAAAAGTTGCTAATAATCATAATGAATCAGATAAATAATAAAGAGAATGAACATAGAAACATTGATGAATTATTGGACCGCACGCCACCTGATATTTTAAGTATTGTATCAACTTTAAAACAGTCTTTACTGCCAAATTAAAGGTTATATTTTGAAGAAAAATTAAGACTTGTATATTTTTTTCTGCAGTAAGTAGATAAAATAATATATGCTACTATGCAGCAAAGGAAACATTGCAGACTCGTTCTTGCATTTGTCTGCATCGGCTACGCCTCTGCTGGCAAATCGCCATTTGCCTGACTCGGCTTCGCCTCGTCAGTCAAATGGGTTAATTACCAGCCTCAGCTTGCGCCTCGGCTTGTCGCCTTCGGCTCGGGGGCTAATATAAAAACTCGTCTGCAAAATTCCATTTTGCTGCCTAGTAGCATAATATACTATTATAATATAATATAAAATAATAAGTACAAGTATTAATTCCAAGTAACAAAAATGAAATTGTAAACACGCGAATATTGTTTTGATTCTATCTATTTTTACATAACAACTTCAAGTGAAGTCATAATTAGATAACTGAGTTCTGAATGTTATATCAACTGATCCGCTTCTATATCAACGATAAAATAATCAACTACGAATTAGACAAATAATTTTTTCTTATTTAAGCTGAACAGGGCTGACTGGGCCCAACAGATATTGTAGAAGTCATTAACCTAGATTTCTACATGTGTACAACATAAATATAATAAATAAATATATATATATATATATATAATATATATATATATATAATATATATATATATATTACATTAATCTTATTTTATTCTATTTTCAGTTCTAAACTGTGTTCGGTTGTTGACGAGAGTTCTTCCGTACATATTTGAAGACTCAGAGTGGCGAGGGTTCTTCTGGACTAGTTTACCTTCAGACCAGCAAGTGAGTGGAACTGTGGAATCTAGCTGTGTGGAACCATCATCTGCTAAAGCTGTTACCCAGCATTCTATTCCACTCGCACATTCATTACTAAATGCTCTTTGTGTAAGTCATGCTATTACTTTTTGTTTTCTTGGGATTACAAATTTGTCAATAAATTTGTTTTTATCTTTATATTGTTCGAAGTATATTGATATTAATTCTCAACTATTGGAAGAATTATACTTTTAGAAAATTCCTTTAGGAATAACAATGTAATGAGATTTGGCCATATTTTTAATTAATAAATAAATATTCATTCTAACATATCTTGACTATATCCTCGTGTATATTATATCTGGGTGGAAGAATATAAAGTTGCGATACATTTGATGGATTCTAATAGATATGATATGGTTGATACTTAACCCTTTAGCTGCGGGGGTATTGGAGTGTAGTTGAGTCCCTGATTGTGGGACCGGCTAGAAGAAAAACTTTCCCCTGTTGCGGAGGCTTTTTTGCTTTTCTACTTTTAACTTTAACCCAACAACTTTTCTACACAACTTTAACTTGGCCTAGGTAGTTTTACTTACGTGATTTTTATGTTCTAATGATTGTTTTATATTGTCTATACATATATATTGTTATAAATTTTAAATTCTTTTTTGTTCTTGTCAAAAAAATGTTTGTTTATTTGAGCATAAACTTTATTAATTATGGTTTTGGTATTTAAAAAATAATGCTATTTTATCATTATATAATAATTATTAAAATTAAATATGGTTAATTCATTTTTATAATCGTAATATTGATGAAGATAATGGTTGACATATATATGATAGTCACGTTTATGCCGACAGGTCAGGGGAAAAAATATTATTTTTTTTACTGAAATCACGTTTGCCAATGGCGTTACTGCAGCTTTCCTATATATATCTTAATCATTATTCTCGTTGATTTTTCAACATGACAAAAAAATTAACCCTGTTTAAATATAACTGTCAACATATAAATGTTGAATAACATAATGTTTTTACAAACAAAAACCATAATAATATAAGAAGAAATATAACTAAACAAGTTTTCATCTCTCCACTCATTATAATTACTAAAAACAAAGCCGACTTTCTAGCGTTAACGGTCATCATCAGTGCCGGTGATTATTAAAAAAAGTAGATCAGTCTACCAGTGAGTCTAATTGTACAAACTTGACTAACATAATAATATTGCAAACATTATAATATTTTTAACCTAAAGTTTATACTCAAATAAAAAAGTTTCTTTCTATAGAAAAATAAT
>JACMZG010001911.1:66918331-66950618 GCA_018340805.1 Microvelia longipes
TTTTTTATTTTCCTATGGTCTGTTTGTGGCGGGCTATCGATTCAAAAAAGAAATTCAGTTGGTGCGGTGTGAATAATTCAGCCATTATTATACCAAAAAAAAATTTATTTACACAAACAAAAATGATTTGATGACAAATACGAAAAACAAAATTGTGTAAATGATTTAGCAAAATGAAAACAGTGTTGCACTGATTAACAGGTCTTCATTTAGACACCTTTGGATTCGTACAACCTGGTCCACGTTCAAACTTGAAATGCTTGATACTGCTTTATTTATGGAGCTGTTTAATAATTGAACATTGTATTTGTATTAACTCTACTGTTTACTGAAAACATATGTAAATAAGTTTCTAAATATTTACATTCGCCAAAGCAAGCCGCATTGTTGTTTATGACAAGTTGTGTCGTAAATCCAGTAATAAGTTAATAACATGGATATTTTTGCGATATATTACGTTATCTTACATGTATCACTTTTTGACTTAACTAACCTTAGGTTCTTACTAAATAAAATCATGCGAAGCTCTAAAAGACTTTTGTTATTAGGAACAAAAGTTATTAGGACTTAATGTTAGGAGGAAATGTTAGGAGAATGTTAGGAAAACTGTTAGGAGAAAAGGAAATGTTAAGGAAAATGGTAGGAAAAGTTAGGAGATGTTAGGAAATGTTAGGAAAATGGTAGGAAAAAGTTAGGAGAATGTTTGGAAAATGTTAGGAAAAAGTTAGGAGAATGTTAGGAAAATGTTAGGAAACGTCTTTGAATACAGGCCTTAATTGTCGAGTTAGTTGTTTGTTGTTGTTTTGTCGTTTGTTAAAAAGCAAGACTAAGTTTTTGGTTTTATCGTTTAGGATAAAGCAGAAGACCTGCAGAACATAGACAGCTGTGAGTACATATGGGAAGCTGGTGTAGGATTTGCCCACTCACCACCTCACTATCCCCAGTATGATACAGCTAGAACAGAGTTGCTAAAATTAATGCTGACTTGCTTCTCTGAGACCATGTACCACCCTCCGTCAGGTATGAGCAGTTACTGCGTTATTCATACAAACAACATTTTGCTTCCCAATTTATTTCAAGTAGAGGAAAGCATTGTGATAGCAACCCAATAAATAATGAGTCTGGAAGCCATTTTGTGTCTCATTATGACCATTTTGCTAATAAATAATTATTATAAAAGCGTCAATTTATAGTTGTTACTGAATGTGGTCAAATTTTAGGGTTTTATTTTTCGTTTTTCTGAGAGTGTACTGACACTATGAGAAAATAATACCTCAACACGTAATTATTAATTTTTACTTTTCCTCATTTATTCCAAGGAATATAGGAAAAATGTTGTGTTATCAAAAAAGTTCAAAATTATCCGTTTCTGGAATTATCCGTTTCTGGAATTATCCGTTTCCGGCGTTTTAAAGGCCTCCAGAATGGTTTTCACAATTTTTTCTGTCTGTGTGTGAGTCTGTTATCATCATAGCTCCAAGTGTAATTGTGCTAGAGAGTTGAAACTTTGTACAAAAATCAATCTTTAGGTCTAGTTGTGCTATCCAGAAAATATTTTTGATGACTTCATTAACATATATCATTTGATACTACCGAGTTTTGCAAAACATGAATAGTTGACACAATCTCTTGCACAATTAGATTGTGTCGATTTCATTAACCTTTAATAATTTTGAAAATTCATAAAATGTGAAAAAATATTGCGATCAGATTGAGATTTGACACCCATGTAGTTGTTGATTAATCCAACATATGTGCCACGTTTTATCTCATTATCAGCTTTATTCAATCTTTATCAAATGACTATGTTTTTTAAAAAAAATCAGAAAATTAACCAATGAGTTGAAATTTATCACAAGTTTATATCTTTACATAATAAACAGGCTTATACAAGTATATCTATGATTTTTGTTGGATCATAAAATTTAAGCAGCATCAAGCGTGGTCAGTTCCTGGATAGGTGTCCACTAGGAATGAAATGGATGTATAATTACTATCTGAGGACAAGCGAAGCTAGTCTGAAGTTGGTAGGATGAGCTTAGCGAATCTGATGTGACAAGGAAAAGTCCTGAGGTACCCCTCAGGACTTCTTGTATCTGTTGTTCATTTTAAATTATATTTGTTATTTTACTACCCGACCATCTAGTAGTGTAGTAGTAGTGTTAAGAATGTAGAATATCATGAACTAAGAATTAAATTATTTTATTCTTAAAAACATTTTGGCTACCATTTTAGTGAATTTCCAAAGGAAAAACGAGGTAATAAGGTTGGGGGCATTGAGGGTTTTCCACTTTATTACGGTGCCTGACACCGAAACCTATCCGATTATGTATAATATCTAGAGTCACCTGTGTTGTAGTGGTTAAGGTACGTGGCCAATACACAGAATGAATGGACTTTAAACTTCCGAGTTTATTTAGTCATGGGTTCAATCCCAGCATGGGCCTCTAGGGTTTTATGAGACGGATAAAAATTCTTCATACCACGTCCTTCTGAAGGGACATAAAGCCCGTGGTCTCGAGCCTGTGCATTGTCAGTCACTTGTTAAAGATCTCTTACCCTAAATGAAACTGGATATAGGTAAAATTTAGGACCCTCATAGTAGATTTATTATAATACTATAGTGTGTCTGTCTTGTAGTTTAAAGTGTATAGAGTTTTGGTTTAACAGTGAGGGCACATGTTGTTCTTAGTTTTCACTAGACTATATGAGTCAGTGAAAATATGTATGATTGCTTGAAAAAGCATGAGAGGAACCATAGAAATTCACGGCTCTTCTGACTAGATTAGATGAAATATACCTACACTTGAAATTAAAAGGAGTAGAACACTATCTTAAGGAGCTGGCAAAAAGAGCCCAACAATGTGGCCTACTTGCCTGGTAGTTACTAACACTCCCTCCAAATTACTTCTACTACTATGTATAATTTCTAACAAGTACTTGTTTACAGGGATAGTGGGTAGAGTTAGAGTCAACAGGTGGGTAGAGTGGGTTGTCAGTACTGAGAATCGTCATGCACTACCTATGTTTACCTCCTTACTCAACACTGTAGGATCGTATGATCCTATAGGATTAGGATTGCCTTACAACCACATACTATTCTCTGACTCAAAGGAACCACTTGTTGATATAGCGCTCCAAATATTAATTGTAACTCTAGATCACGATACTTCACCTGATGGATCTTCACAGGTAATGTTTTATTTCAGAAATGTAAAACTTATTATTTCCCTTTGAATTAAACTGAATATAGAGGGATCATTACTGATAGCAGTGAAGCCTTATTCTGGTGGTCATAACCAAGGCTGCCCTGTAACTATGTTCGGGACTAGCTCTACCCATCTTAGGGTTAAAATTGAGAACACGAGCTATACCATGTATTGTCCTCTTATTAAATTATTTACCTTCCCCTAGAATAGGGCATTAACTGCTAAACCTAGAAGATTTAGCTGTGTTGCTGATTTAGCATGATCTTTAACCATCCCTGGTGCTGGATCTCAATTTATATTTGCTGCACCAGCTAATTTAGCTAGCAATGGAAAAAAGTGGTGGTGATATCAAGTTTCTCTTTGCAATTTTTTTAAATTTAATTTTGTGCCACTTCACATAAACCCCTTTCTGGAGGTGAAATTTGTGACTATTATTTTAAAAACAATTCAATTAATACTTCCCCATTTCTTGGACTGTGCCATGTTGTGAATTTGCCCCCTTCATAAACAACATTCAGCACTACAGCTACCTAATTCTGGAAATCAACCACCTTGGATTGGATTTTTTTTTACAATTAAAATAGTCAGGTTTTGCTTATCTCTAGTTATTATGTTTTGGAAGTCTAGTGCAAGCATTTTACCTATTCACCGTGAGCAACTATCGTCAAATTTATCATCATTGGCCCTATTACTTTCATAGCTCGCTTGACCCCATTTATCTGATTTATGTATAAATACATGGTATGGTAAATGTGCATGTGTTTGTTGAGTTCTCAGCCGTTAATACTATTCCCGAGCTAGTGAGTTGTACTTAGTGTGGGCTAATCAAGACCAGTCTCATTTTAGCCCATACAAACTACAGTCTATCGTTTAGTTTAAAAGTCCCCAAGGTCATAAGTATATTGGGGATTGACCAATCAGGCCAACCTCTCACTTAAAAAGAGAAAAAAAATCCCTACCACAATAACCGCTGTTGGGAAAAAACCTTCTTCCCGGCAATCGTTCAGTTTGTTTGTGGTTCTTCTTTTGATTACATCGTTTTGAAAACTACTTTCAAATTATTCTTAAAAATGATATTTTAAAATAAAACTACACAAAAGAAATGTACAAAAACATTGCCAAGAAAATACGGGTAAAATAACCTGATTTGTTTACATAGTTTTTTCCCACTCCCTTCTTGCAGAGATTTTTTTTCTTAAGAATCAGTGGTGTCTAAACTGACCTGTCAAGATTTTTAAACTAAACAATAGACTGTGCATACAATATTCTTTATCACAGTTGGCAAAGCATCTGGCTGCTGTTAATTAAGTTGCAGCAAAAACTAAATTTAATATTAGTATTTAATGATATTTAAATACAGTTCATTATGATTGTTTAACTATTTTAAATTTTATTTTAATGTTTTATATAAAATACATTAAATTTTGAAAAGATTATTTTTATATTATAGTATAGGTATATTATAGGAAAAGTATAGGTATATTATTGTATTTGCGTTAACTATTTTCCTATCTAATTTAGATAGCATTTTATTAAATTATTAGATGTGTTTTTTATTAAATGAAGAATCAGCTACCGTTGACAATAAGTATCAACGGTATCTAATTCTTCAAATTGTTGTAAATACAACATTTTTTATTTGTTTTTTATTAATGGACATTTGTGAACAAACACATTCTTTTTGTGAGTTTCTTCAAACCCATACAGTGATTTATACATCCGTATGTTCTTATCCTGATACATTTTGTTGAATAATATTTTTCTACCAGTTAAAAATTTTGGATTTGCAGGGTATGGTTGGGAGTGAGAATCTATTCATAAACTATCTCAGCCGTATTCACAGAGATGAAGATTTTGGTTTTGTTCTGAGAGGGTTTACACGACTTCTCAACAACCCCCTGGTTCAGACGTATCTGCCAAACTCTTCCAAGAAAGTTCAGTTTCACCAGGAGCTACTCGTCTTCTTTTGGAAAATATGTGATTACAATAAGGTTAACATTCCTTGTTTGGATTTATTTTATTTGTATGTTTCATTATACCAGGTGGAAGAGGGTTCTTTGATAGCTTATTTGGTAAGAGCTTCATCCCTTATCACACTCACCCGGGGATGTCTCAAGGCAGTCTGGGTTCAAATCATTCAGTACACTTAGTTTTCACACTACTTAATAGACCTCTGATGTTACCTTCTCTTTAAAAGGATAGTAGAGCTGCTTCTCAAGAGGTTGAATGAATGTTGGGTGGTCTTCAAAATGAAGGTCTCAATTAATGTCAGGTTGCTTTGAGAAGTAACCAGCCCTTGACAAACATTGTGTGATGTGGATATGCTCCTCTGCTCTGGGACAATGAAAACCCGGGATTCTCAGACTCAGGGAGGTTGGGCTATTTACTGGGTTCCACTTGGACATTGACATGACTCCACTTTCTCATTGATGTTCAACGAGAAAGAACGAGAATAGTTTTTCTTTAAAACTACTTAAATAAAAACAGATACTCCTTATGACATATATCTACATTTTTGGACTTATGACATTTTTATGCAAAATCATAATGTATTTGCAAATAATATAATAAATCGCAATGTTATTACTAGGTGAAATAATATTTTTAAATTGGATCAGCATAGAACAGATTATAAGAAGACACTGTTCATTATAAATGTGTTGAAAGTTTTGCTACTTTCCCAGATAATACTAAAAAGTTAAGAAATGAACCAGATAACTTTATTGGAACTTCAAAAACCTACTTCTTACAGAACTCTTACTATCGTATTAAAGAATTTTTAATTAGACGATTTTAATTCTAAATTTATAGTGGCATTAGTGTTGTAAAAATAAAATAAATAACTTTATTTTGTATTTATATGTAAATAATTAAATTATGTTAAGTAAGGCGTAAGTGAGTTTGAGTTTGAAGGCGTTTACAATTTCCCACATTAGAGATCACCGTCAAAAAGACCTTTATCTTATCTATCAAACGATAAAAATATAATTGATGTCAAAAATACAAATAATGAATTTCTCTTATTTGTTTGTTTGGTTTTAGAAATTTCTGTACTATGTGTTGAAAAGCAGTGATGTACTGGAGATCTTGGTTCCTATACTGTTTCATCTCAATGATTCAAGAGCTGATCAGTGTAAGATATTTTATGACATGATTTGATTTGTTGAATTTGTAGGGACTTAAGCATCGGCGGGTTTTCGAATTTTAAATTTCTTTATTTTTTATTTTATTATTTTGACAAATTATGTCTAATGTTTTCAAAGAGAATATTTTTTTTTTTCATAGTTTATCTAATAGTTGATTCTACTATATTAGAGGATCTATCGCTATAAATTTAATTTGAAATTAATTAATTGTTAATTTTGTGACACTAAGGGGACGTTAAGTAGAGTAGATTGTTTTACATATTTTTTATTTTAACAATCACAAACAATCTGCTTAAATAATTAGTTGCATTGACAGGGATTTTGTGGTATAGACCCACCATGATGTTTAATTAAAAAAAACTAGAATTAAAAACAATTAATATATTGTCAACCACAATATTATACCACCTTATATTAGACTGTAAACAGCTCTGATGATGACGTAAAGTCAAAACTAGTCAGTTATAATTTTTTATACTATTGTGGTTGACAATATATTAATTGTTTTTAATTAAAGTGTGTTTTTTTTATTAAACATCATGACACAATCTGCTTTATAAGTTTTATTAGTTTCTCAAAATCAACAATGATTAATCATCATGACTATACATGAAAACAAAAGCCACCTCCGTAGTAGAGGTTGTTACCAAGGATATCTTGGTAAAACTAAAACTTTGCACCACGAAGATCTTGTATTTGCATTGCAGGCTACACTCTAATAGTCCAAGAGCCCAGGGGTGTTTTGTTAATAAAAAGTGTAATGGCTGGAACCGGTCTCAATTTTTCGTAAATACCTTCCTCAACAAGGATCTGCAATTCTGCCGACTCGTATTGGATGGGCGTCCCAGGCAGAACCTTTGACCTCTAAAGTGCGTTCTGCCTGGGACACCCATCCGATACGAGTCGGCAGAATGGCAGATCCTTGTTCAGGAAGGTATTTACGAAAAGTTGAGATCGGTTCCAGCCATTACACTTTTTATTAACAGAACACCCCTGGGCTCTTGGTCTATAAGGTTATATTACATTATTCTTAAAATAAAACTTTGCCATCTTTAGATAACTTTTTGGGTGTAAAGTTTACCAATACCACCATCTAAGGAGGTTCCCACAAAGTTTACCACTAATGAGCCACAAAGCTCTGTATGGGCATTGTTATTATTTTTATTTGTGTTTTCTCATCTTAAGTCAGCATTAGACTGACAGCAGGGCAATAGAGGTTTAATGAAGTCATTGTATTAATAATAATAACTTATTATTATTGATGTCTCTTTTTTTAGAATTTTCTTAGCATATTTTCTATATTTGAAAATAGGATAGTTAGCATCAAAGAGACTAATACTTAGAGGGAGGATACAACAGCTCTTATCATTCCTTGGGTAGCTAGATACTATAACTGTACATTGGTGACGTCATTTTTTTATTTTTCCTAATAATTGCAAATCCTATATAAATATTAGATTATTTTTCCACTATTTTGTCTTAATTTAAGTAAATTAAATTTAAAATAAGTTCTAATGATTGTCTATTGCATGTATTCTTTAATATCTGTCTTGAATAAAGTGGTTTAATGTGGCATCACTAAAAAATGCCCGCAGTTTGTAGAGTGCGTGCTACAATAGGAGTTGTAGAGGGGTGGGGGAGTATATAGTCTCTCTCTAGGGAGACTATAGTAGGGGTAAGTACAGTTATGGCACCTAGTGGAAGCTGTCTCACTTCCAGACCCATTATCACTGTGCTATTCTTACATACATATTTTTTTCTTAATACATTTTTTTCTTATTTATACACACATCTAATATATGTGTGTATTTATGTATGATACATGCCAAATGGCTCACCTGAATAAGATGATACATAAATCAAATTCTGTATAAGTTTAAATGCTAGGTGCGATTTCATAGATCCCAAAAAAATTAGGATATACTTGTTTTTTCAGCTCGTGTTGGTCTGATGCATATCGGTGTGTTTATTATATTACTATTAAGCGGAGAAAGAAATTTTGGAGTTCGATTGAATAAACCATATACTGCAACTATACCCATGGATATTCCCGTTTTTACCGGTTAGTGTTACTTTCATTTTATTCGACTTTCTAGTTTTATAATAAAATCATGTAAATAAAAATATGTGAATGTAAAACTAACCAGTGGAGTTACACGATCATAGAGATATATACTAGAGGGGGCATAACCAATCTCAATAGGTTGAGACGCTGAAAATTCGTTTTTGGGCTCTCAGGGGCTCTGTGTAACCTCATTCAAACCTCCTTCTACAGTGAGTTAAGGTTATTACTATAAATCAATTGATTTTGGCTTCCCGCACATTGATTGTGTTTTGATTTGTATTTTTAACACTCTCCTGTAAAGTTATTGTAACTTTGTACTGATTAATTGATTGTATTTGTAATCGAAGGTGGTCAGGTTACTTTTTTGATATTTCAAAATTCAACCAATAGGGCCCCTCTAGTAATAATATCTCTATATAAACGAAGATTTGAGAGATACAATGTACACATGTGGTTCTCAACTACCTGTCTGCAAATAATTTTATTTTTGTTGCAAATAATTGTTGGATGTTATTAAATTAAATATAAACAAATTATGATAAACTGCGTAGGCTTCTGCGGTTATTGTCATGAAGATTTAGGTCTTCCGGTGGTGACTGCATCAATGTAGCTAAAGAATCTGACGTTTCGCTTCCACTGTGGGAGCGAAACGCCAGATTCTTCATCTACATTGACGTGGTCACCACTGGAAGACCTAAATCTTCAAAACAAATTATGGTCTGTAAAATATAAAGGCAAATTTTTCATCGTTTTAATCAGTTATATGAGAGTATGAGTTCTTTTTTATGTAAAAACTAAAAAAGTCTCAAATTATTGAGTATGCAAAAACTTTGAATTCATTCTGTGATTGGATGGCTGTCATGAGGGGGGAGATGGAGATTTTGGAAGGGGGCCTCCCTGATCAAATATATATATATATATATATATATATTATATATATATATATATATATATATATATATATATATATATATATATATATATATATTATATATATATAATTATATATATATATATATATTATATTATATATATATATATATATTTATATATATATATATATAATAATATATATATATATATATATATATATATATGAATGTACGAGAGTTTTCCAAATGAAACTTGAACCTTCTTAATATCACAAACCCTATTGTTTATAAAGCATTTGTGACGTCATTAACCCACAAACATTTGAAAAAATTAAAAATTTTCATCTTCAGTGTTTAGATTGGGCTAACATATTTTACACATATACTACTATGCATGGTTCACAAATATACAAAGTTTAATTTTATTATAAGTATTAGTTCCGGTTTTATTGATTAAAATATATGTGTCAAACAAAACATTATGTCATTGATTGACATAATGTTTACAAATCACGTTTTTGACTTAATAAGGCGCGGTCGAATATCTAGAACGTTGGATCACCAACAAACTTTTTTTATAATTTTTTTTTCAAAATTTTCAATAATTAGCCGGATTTGTGATAAATGAAGCCTATTTCCGTAATCTGCACGCTCTTTTGGTTAATATCAAAGAGTATTTACATTCACTCAACGATTTATTTTTAATCTAACTTGGTACATACATAACTACTGTTAGACGTCAATATTTTGTGTTATATTTTGACATGTCAACATTGACGTCATAACAGTAGTTATGTATGTACCAAGTTAGATTAAAAATAAATCGTTGAGTGAATGTAAATACTCTTTGATATTAACCAAAAGAGCGTGCAGATTACGGAAATAGGCTTCATTTATCACAAATCCGGCTAATTACTGAAAATTTTGAAAAAAAAATTATAAAAAAAGTTTGTTGGTGATCCAATGTTCTAAATATTCGACCGCGCCTTATCAAATTTGAAAATTTGCTTATATAGTGGAAGTATGCCACTTATATACAAACCAGTAATATGACGAACTGATAAAGTATAACAACCATGTGACCGCTGAGCAGCTAAGAGGCTGAAGGCATCTTGTTTTAGCTAAGAGAGGAAATGTGCGTTTCTTTCTAAAAAATAAAATTCATCTTCTGCTGAGAAATTACCTGATAATTATTAGATTGATGTTAGCTTATTTAACAGACATATTAGTAAAGTAATAAATGTATTAATCTGGAATAAAATAGATGAACAAAACAAAATTATGCTATGGGTACAAAGTCTTTTACAATTAAATTTAAAATGTTTCACAAGTTTGATGACATTCTATTTGCAGCAGATATTAAATACCATTAGTGTAGATTTTGTGAAAACTTATCAATATCTCTAGTAAAAATCCTTCCAGCAATAAGACCCTTAAAAGTAAACGTATGGATAGCAAATCCATTTTTGTCATTAGAGGAGTTAAATACCGTTAAATAGTGGTCCTAAAAAATACTTAGATAAAAATCCCGGACCCATCAAAAAACAAAACTGGGTTATAAACTTTTAATCGATTTTTATAAATTGCTTAAAAATTTGCATTTTTTTTTAACATTTCTTTTGTTTTTCAAAAATACAAGATACAATAAAAAAATACAAACTTTATATACTTTGTATGCATTGTTAGAAAACAACTGTTATAAAAATTTTTATTTTGGTATACTTTACTAATATTTTTTGGTGATGGTTGTTTGTTTTCGGTTTTTGTTTACACTGAAGATGCTTGGCTTCACCATGCGAAACGTCTGTAATTTAATGTTTATTTAAATAAAAATTCTATAGGACTGAAGTCTTCATTAATTAACCTAGAATTTCTTTTGTTTTTCAAAAATACAAGATACAATAAAAAAATACAAACTTTATATACTTTGTACGCATAGTTAGAAAACAACTGTTATAAAAATAAGTACTTAAAAAAAATCAATGGGAAATATGTTGACCCCACTGTTGTTCAATAAATGATCTAATGATGTTTCTACAAGACGTAAAACAGAAACAGCATCTAATCTATTTTTCTTTTGTTTTTGATAACTCAATGAGGAAAATGTTCTTCACATAAATAGGTGTTATTAAGGTCTTTTCACTCATGGATGAAATAAGCATTTTTTTAACGCTATACAAAATGTTTTCAAAGGAGGATATTTCATTAAGTGAGACTTTAGTGTGAATGTTTAATTTAAAACTACTGACATACTGATATTAAGAGGCAAGTAGAGTGCCTTTTATGTGACGAGCCTAGTATGCCTTAGTATATTTTACAAGCTTTAATTGATTTTCAATGAAATATTATATTAGCTTCTTCAACTTTTAATAAATATAAATTAATGCAATTTTCGTCGTAAAATGCTTGCAAAGCAAGCAGTTTAACAGATTTTTTTTTCATTTTGACCCTGAGGAGTTATTAATTTAATATACAAACACTAATACTGAAACTCAACTGAGTTTGTCTGAAGTATTTAGATAGTCTGTTAGACTTATAGTCTGCCAGTTGACTTATTAGTCACCTGGCTGATATTGGTGAACTCTAATTTTGGTAAAAAAATTTGTTTATTTAAACTGGAGATATGTGTTATGGTGTTGGTATATTATACCGTATAGAAAGATTTCTTGCGGAGTATTGTGTTAGTATATTTGCTATTATTCTGTATGACGGTGTTTCAGGTACTCATGCAGATCTACTCATCATAGTGTTCCATAAGATCATCACTACAGGTCACCAGAGGCTCCAACCTCTGTTTGATTGTCTCTTAACTATTCTAGTCAATGGTATGTCCATTCTACTTCTTGACAACACAATATAACACCCAAGACAACCATTTAACTTAAAAATATCTTCTAGGATGTTTTAATACCTAATAAGTTTTTTTAAGCGTTTGGATTATTCTTTAAAATAAAACAAAAGCACATAAAAAGGAACCTTAAAAACTCTTAGTCAAACTTGCTGTGAATTTATAATAGATATTATAAAAGTCTCTTCTTACTTATCCTCATTTATACCGTAGGAACCAGGTGTGTTCAAAAAGTATCGCCAATTTTGTGTTTTTTTTTCAAAAATTATTTATTTATTCATGAATACCTATTTTATATATATATATATATATATATATATATATATATATATATATATATATATATATATATATATAATACTCTTATCTTCATTAATTTTAATTTTTATTATATTGTATTTCATATTTACAATGAACTGTTTTGCAGTAAGTCCATACTTGAAGACCCTGTCTATGGTTGCCAGCACCAAGCTATTACACCTACTTGAGGCCTTCTCCACTCCCTGGTTTCTCTTCTCATCTCCTTCAAATCATCATCTTGTTTTCTTTCTACTTGAAATATTCAATAACATTATTCAATATCAATTTGATGGTATGTTTTATTTGATTTTTTATTTTCTAATTTTGATATCTGTGCAACGTTTTAGATGAGCCAACCGAATTATGTACCTACAATAAAGAGGTGGACTAAATTCTAGAAGTTGGCAACACTGACTACAGTCTATCATTTAGTTTAAAAATCCCCAAGGTCATAAGTATTTTGGGGATTGACCAATCAGAGAAGCCGCTGCCAACCTCTCACTTAAAAAGAGAAATAAAATCCCTACCACAATAACTGCTGTAGGGAAAAAACCTTCTTCCGGCAATCATTCACTTTGTTTGTGTTCTTCTTTTGATTACATCGTTTTGAAACTACTTTCAAAGTAATCTTAAAAATGATATTTTAAATAAAACTACACAAAATAAATGTAAAAAAACATCGTCAAGAAAATACGGGTAAAATAACCTGATTTGTTTACATAGTTTTTTCCCGCTCCCTTCTTGCAGAGATTTTTTTTCTTAAGAATCAGTGGTGTCTAAACTGACCTGTCAAGATTTTTAAACTAAACGATAGGCTGTAGTGATAAGGGTTTCATTTCCCAAACAATGCCGTAACTATGTATAACAGTAGGGGCAAAAGGCCGATTCTGGCCCCTCCTCCACCACCTCCTCCACACGTCAAGGTGAAGGCACATCGGAAGGGTAGAGTTTGCCAATCATGTCTAGCCTTTAACTCATAAAATCCAACTGGACCAGCCAGTTGTTGAACCAAAGCACCTTCGATTACGAGTCAAAGACGCTAACCACAGGACCAGCGGAACTCTCAGAATGTTATTGCACCTATTTCTACTTATAAGTTCTATACTGCTCGAATGCTGTTTATACGATGACGTCACACTAATGCCCGTCTTAGTTTAAAGCCTCCTCACCATGTCAAGGTGAAGGCATATCGAGGAGGTTAATTTTGATATTTTTTTTTTATGTACAATGCCCCGACCTCGCATTGTACCATGGTGACCAGCCACTAAAAGTATGTCACCTCTGTTTTCACCGAAATAATGAAACAATGTAAAAATAAAAACCATAATCCCAATATTTACAACCCGAAAACACCATCCACCCTTCCCCTATTTAATATTTAAATAACTCTAAATAAGGTGGTTTTTTTTTTTATTTCTTTTTAATTTTAATTTTTTATATTTTTTTTTGTTTTTTATACATTTTTTTTTTTAATAAATGCACAATCTGATACTTATGAGAATTAGTTTAAGCGGTTTACGGGTCGCTATGCCTCGCCAGGGACCGCATTATGGGTTTGCGGGTCGCTATGCCACGCCAGGGACCCTTTTCTAATTTCTTTTAGTTGAATTTCCATAAGTACAAAGGTGCTTAACCATTGAATGGTATGTGTTATAACCTTAAATTACGTCATTTTATGTACTATACTTGTCAATGGGTTGTACTGAACAAATCTATCGTGTATCAATAGACCGATACGCGGTAGTATTTACCGGGAAATCTTTTTCAGATTCAAATTCTATTCTGACATCTACCGGTCCCTTTTTGATAGACTCTGATTGTTTCGAACAATCAATGATTACAACAGGACATTTATTCTTAAAATCTGTAAAGGATACGTACGGTAGACTCTGATAAGTGTTGTAGTACGACGTTTGAAATGCCGCGTACATGTGGTACAATAAAGCAAATTTATTTTGGGAGAATTTTAAATTTAAATCATCGTAGGGGAACACTCGTGAATTGAGATAAAGCTTGACATTTGTCAAGTCACAGTGATCGAAACAACTGGATGCCTTATCGATGACGTTATTTCTACCCGTTTGAAAGGCTAAAATTAAAAATCGTGGTTTCTCGAGTTGAGTCGAAGTTTTAATCGACCATACTTGTCGGTTTGACGTAGGCAATAGCGGGTACTCGTACATATCCCACGCTCGGAAATGGAGGGAAATTATTTTTTCTGTTTTTAAATAATTAATTAAATTGAGTTTCTGAACTTCGTTAACCGAAACGTAAGGTATTTTCCAACAAAGCGATATCACTTCAATTTTAACATTCTCGCGAACTTCTGACCGAGAAGCCGTATCCGGCGTACGGAACGTGCTGTACAATGCAATTTGAATTGTTTCTCGCTCTTACCAAAATTAGCTCTTGCTTTACGTTTATTAAAACTTTTTGGTAATCTTCCGCGAATCCGAGTAACGAGGATAAAGGTAGACAGACGTTGTACCGGGTGGATGATTCTTCTTGTACTTCATTAAAGGGAATTGTCCATCCCATATTTGTTAAGGAATACGACATAGGCGCGTGAGATGCAATCCCTTTTAGAGTCGAAGCCATTCCAGGGTTTCTGACTTTATCAATCTCGACTCCACAAATCTCATACTGAATCTCGTCGAATAAAAACGGGAATGCGTTGTTGATGAGTCTGTGCTTCGTCGGTGCCGTATTTCCTCCTTCTTTTAAAAATGATAGTTCCAAATATATAAAACTTTCACTCGGAAGCGTATAAATGTCTTGATATTGTACCGGAATCCGTATCTCTTCTCCGGCGTCTAGTTTTGAGTTTGCGTACGGATAGTGAGTATGATACTCTAGACTCTCTATAGATTCATCATATTCGGGGTGTTCACTTAAATTCAACATCTCAATCATTTTTGGCTCTTCTATGTCTTTGTTACTTACTACATCATCAATAGGTTCATCCTCCTCATCATTTCTTCATCCTCCTCCTCATCGTCTTCTTCTTTTCTATCCTTTTCCGATCCACATACTGCCTCGCTAGAGTTATTGTCTTCAATTGACTCATCATGTTTACCTGCAATGGCGTCCTTGTATAATCCCAACTCTGAACCATCCTTGCGTTCAACCCCCTCACAGTGTTTATCTCGTTGGTGTCGAAGTAAATTCTTTTTATGTACAAACTTTTTACAGCAGTCTGGACAACTAAATGTCAAGTTTTCAAATCTCTTCTTATAGAGGCTCGAATCACGTATCTTGGAGAAACATCTCTGCTCGGTGTCTAGCTCAATACTAAGTTGGAGCTCCACTAGCTCTATATATATACTAAACGAAAGCTAAAAAAAACTGAAGCGGCTCAACCCTGGCTCATATAGGCTCCAAAGCGGCTCTAATTGACTCATATAGGCTCCAAAGTGGCTCCTATTCGACTCATATAGGCTCAAGATGGCTCATGTAGGCTCTAGATGGCTCCAAATCGGCTCCAAAGTGGCTCCTACTCGGCTCCAAATGGCTCATATAGGCTCCAAAGCGGCTCCTACATATAGACTCTAAATGGCTCTACTCGGCTCAAATGGCTCATATAGGCTCTAAATGGCTCATATAGGCTCCAACACCGGCTCTAAATGGCTCATATAGGCTCCTACTCGGCTCTAAATGGCTCATATAGGCTCCTACTCGGCTCTAAATGGCTCATATAGGCTCCTACTCGGCTCTAAATGGCTCATATAGGCTCCTACTCGGCTCCAAATGGCTCATATAGGCTCCTACTCGGCTCTAAATGGCTCATATTGGCTCCTACTCGGCTCTAAATGGTCACTCCAACGGCTCTAAATGGCTCCTCAACCGGCTCTAAATGGCTCCAAAGTGGCTCTAAATGGCTCCAAATGGCTCATATAGGCTCCAAAGTGGCTCTAATTGGCTCATATAGGCTCCACACCGGCTCCAACAAGATGAATATATAAGTTTATGATATAAGGGGATATGGTCATTTGTATCTCGGCTTCCGTGCAGTCAAGATGCCTTCTACCGCTATTATATATTCAAGGGTTTCCCGCTATTCAAGGGTTTGTAGATAATGAGGGGCAAGTCATTGTTAAAGAGCTCGCATGTTTGGACCTGGAGACGAAATCGTCTTCGAACTGGTTATTTTTACCACCTGCAAATTACATTCAAGATTCTAAATCTATGAAAACAAATTCTTGGCTTACATTAAATTTTCACGGAATAAACTGGGATGACGGTGATGTTGAGTACGAGCGATTGTATTTAGTATTTAAACTTTTATCTAATCGGTACACACACTTTGTCGTAAAAGGTAAAGTACGTTTATTGAAAAAATACTTACCAAATAATTGCGTCATTATAGATTTACTTGCGATAGAATGTCCCAAAATTAGTTCCTTGAGTTATAGCTTGAGGCCTTGCCCCCTTCATAAGCATAATAAAAAATTTGCTTGCGTTCATGCTCGAGTATGGAGTTTGTATAAATGGCTCGTAAATGGGCCTGCACTTGGTTTAACCATAAATTTACTACCGGTTTCATGTGTAGCCAAGTGAGTTTCATTTGTGGGGATTTATTTTCGCGGTTATTCTTAAAGTTTAATCATATACTCATGTCTCAGCAGCTGCCGCAAATACGAGATGGAACTCTAGTATGGCATAATGCGGTCCCTGGCGAGGCATAGCGACCCGTAAACCGCTTAAACTAATTCTCATAAGTATCAGATTGTGCATTTATTAAAAAAAATGTATAAAAAACAAAAAAAAAATATAAAAAATTAAAATTAAAAAGAAATAAAAAAAAAACCACCTTATTTAGAGTTATTTAAATATTAAATAGGGGAAGGGTGGATGGTGTTTTCGGGTTGTAAATATTGGGATTATGGTTTTTATTTTTACATTGTTTCATTATTTCGGTGAAAACAGAGGTGACATACTTTTAGTGGCTGGTCACCATGGTACAATGCGAGGTCGGGGCATTGTACATAAAAAAAAATATCAAAATTAACCTCCTCGATATGCCTTCACCTTGACATGGTGAGGAGGCTTTAAACTAAGACGGGCATTAGTGTGACGTCATCGTATGAACAGCATTCGAGCAGTATAGAACTTATAAGTAGAAATAGGTGCAATAACATTCTGAGAGTTCCGCTGGTCCTGTGGTTAGCGTCTTTGACTCGTAATCGAAGGTGCTTTGGTTCAACAACTGGCTGGTCCAGTTGGATTTTATGAGTTAAAGGCTAGACATAATTGGCGAACTCTACCCTTCCCGATGTGCCTTCACCTTGACGTGGTGGGAAGGCTTTTAACTAAGAAAGGCACACCCGCATGTTCTCATATTGAGGATGGTCCTTATCAGGACCCTTATTTTTATTAAGCTATTAATTACACGTTACAACCTGTTAGAAATAAGTAAAGGGATTGCGCCGGTTAGGGGTAGTCAGAGCTAATAAAGGAGGTTATAAGGAAGGTTATTGGTGGTTACAGGTGGAAGGTTATAGGTTGATAAGGGAGGTTATAGGTGGTTACAGGTGGAAGGATATAGGTTAATAAGAAAGGTGATAAGGGAGGTTATAGGTGGTTACAGGTGTAAGGTTATGAGTTAGGTGGAGGAGGCGGAGGTGGTGGTGGAGGAGGAGGTGGTGGTGGAGGTGGTAGTGGAGGTGGTGGTGGTGGAGGAGGTGGTGGTGGTGGTGGAGTGGTGGAGGAGGAGGTGGCGGAGGAGGTGTTGGTGGTGGAGGAGGAGGTGGTGGTGGAGGAGGGGCCAGAATCGGCCTTTTGCCCCTACTTATAACTATATTTATTATCCGTTACTAATGAATTTTACGACATAACTTTTTGTCAAAGTCATAACTTTATTATCTGTTACTTATTAATTCTATGACGTAACTTTTTGTCAAAGGCATAAGTTTATTATTCGTTACTAATGAATTTTATGACATAACTTTTTGTCAAAGTCATAACTTTATTATTCGTTACTAATGAATTTTATGACAGAACTTTTGTCAAAGGCATAACTTTATTATCGTTACTAATGAATTTTATGACAGAACTTTTTGTCAAAGGCATAACTTTATTATTCGTTACTAATGAATTGTATGACATATCTTTTTGTCAAAGTCATAACTTTATTATTCGTTACTAATGAATTTTATGACAGAACTTTTTGTCTAAGTCATAACTTTATTATTCGTTACTAATGAATTTTATGACAGAACTTTTTGTCAAAGTCATAACTTTATTATTCGTTACTAATGAATTTTATGACAGAACTTTTTGTCAATAACTTTATTATTCGTTACTAATGAATTTTATGACAGAACTTTTTGTCAAAGTCATAAACTTTATTATTCATTACTAATGAATTTTATGACAGAACTTTTTGTCAAAGGCATAACTTTATTATTCGTTACTAATGAATTTTATGACAGAACGTTTTTGTCAAAGGCATAACTTTATTATTCGTTACTAATGAATTTTATGACAGAACTTTGTCAAAGTCACTTTATTATTCATTACTAATGAATTTTATGACATAACTTTTTGTCAAAGTCATAACTTTATTATTTGTTACTAATGAATTTTATGACAGAACTTTTTGTCAAAGGCATAACTTTATTATCTGTTACTTATTAATTTGATGTCATAATTTTATTTTCAAAGCCTTTGTTAGATTATGGATTTGTTTTAAAATGCGTATCTTGCATTTCATCTGTCAAGGTTATTAAGTTCAGGAACTTATTACGACTCACAATTGTTTCTTTTTAAAAATTGTGTCATTTTAAAAACAAGACTTTCTGCATTAAAAAGGTGATGAGATATAATTTATTTGATAACATTTTAAACTTGCTAATGCAACCTTCTGTTGCTTATTTATGTTATACTTCATTCCTTTGCCTTATAAATGTACTTTATGTTGTGTTGTCTGTCATATTTGTATGTATAATCCCTTCCCGCCTCTACTCTGGTTGAACTTCCTCTCTTTTTGTATGCGCTACAGCCTCCTAGATCTTAGCCCCTGTATCTAGGGGGGCCGTGGGAACATGACGCGCAGTGTTGCCCTTGGTGGTCCTCCCGGCTCCAGAGGTGTCGGTCCGGTTAGGTTGTTTGGCCTTCTCGTGACATCATTTCCCCTTCTCCCTTTCGCTCTCAGGTACCTCACCCCCTCTACCCTTTCCCCTCCCGATTCCTAACTCCCCTTCTCCTCGCAGTTCGTTTCTTGGCACCAGTGAGTACACTTTGCACCTCCTATTCCCTTAGGGAACTATCTTTTCACTATTCTATATTTTAAATTTAATATTACTGTTTTCTCAATCTATTTTTTATATTTGCATGTATTCTATCTTTCCTCATTAAAGCTGGCTTGAGGTTATTTTGCGGTCGCCGTTTACGCTTGGCCATTACTCATGGCCGCAAGGTATTCCCGGGAATAGTATATTCCCTCCCTTCTCGTTCCATAAAAGAAAGTCACACTAAGTTTATGTGGTTTACTTTTGTTGGCAGGCAATTCTAACTTAGTGTATACCATCATAAGGAAGAGACAAGTACTACATGGCTTATCTAACTTACCTAGTGATTATGGAACCATCTCTAAATCATTAAACAAGAGAAAAGTAAGTGTTTTACCATGAGTAAACTTTTATTTTTTCTCATGTACACTGTAGGTATATAGAAAAAGGCCATTTAACACATAGTCCAATAGTTGGACCTGAAAAAATGTGACTCATTTTTTACTACTTTAAACCAAATTTTTCTGAAAATATGCCTTAAATTATTGAAAATTGCCTCAGACTGACTATGCTATATATCCAGAGTGAAGCCCTTCATATGAATGCAACCACTCAAAATATTATAAAATCACACAAATTCCAGTTTTCTTGCAATAAGTGGTTCCCTGTAGGTCGTGTGCAGAATATGAAGAAAACATTTGTCAATTCTGTTCAAATTTCCTGTTAAACGAGTGTTTTTTTTTGTCAAAATCAGATAATTACAGTTAAAGTTATGACATTTGTTAAATGGCCAAGAATGCACAAAAATCCAATATTTTTTAAAGAAATACTGACTTTGCATAAATTAAATTTTTGTTGGTGCTTTTGTAAGAGTCATGACTTTGGTTATAGTAAATGATTAAATAAATGATATAAATATTAATATTAATACTAATTAAATATTAAATAAATGAGTAAGTAAATGATTAAATACTTGTTTTAGTTGATCAAGACGTTGAGCTGTATCCCTTTTAACTTATTTTTAATGTTGATAGTCCAAGAATGGGATAATAAAAAAATGAATTAATGTGGCGACGTTTCGGCCAAGCTGGCCATAATCATGCCTTAAAAAGAAAAAGCAAAATCCACCCTGTGTAAATGTAGGGTTTTATCAGAAAAATATTAAAAGTTAAAATAAGGCATATTAAAAAACTAGCTAACAAGAAAAAAACAATAGATAAAGATAAATTAGAAAGGAGAGAGAGGGCAAAAAAGGGGAGGAAATTCAAAAAATTAAAAATAAAATAAAATAAAATAAGTAAAATGTGTACAAAAATTAAATTAGAATAATAAGAAAATACTGTATATAAATAAAAATAATTTATGAGTAATAATAGTTTAGAAAAAAATTAAAAATAATAAAATAAAAATAATAAAAAGGAGAGGGAAAAAGATAACAGTTTATCTTTATATAACAGTGTTATCTTTTTCCCCTCTCTTTTTATTATTTATTTTTATTATTTTAATTTTTTCTAAACTATTATTACTCATAATTATTTTTATTTATATACAGTATTTTCTTATTATTCTAATTTAATTTTTGTACACATTTTACTTATTTTATTTATTTTTTTTTAATTTCCCTCCCTTTTTTGCCCCTCTCTCTCCTTTCTAATTTATCTTTATTGTTTTATTTCTTGTTAGCTAGTTTTTTAATATGCCTTATTTAACTTTTAATTATTTTCTGATAAAACCCTACATTTACAACAGGGTGGATTTTGCTTTTTCTTTTTAAGGCATGATTATGGCCAGCTTGGCCGAAACGTCGCCACATTAATTCATTTTTTTTATTATCCCATTCTTGGACTATCAACATTAAAAATACTTGTTTTATAAATAATTTGATCGGCTTTAAAAAATGTACTCTCCATGTTTTGCACAAGACCCACAGGGAACCACTTATTTCAAGAAAACTGAAATTTGTGCCATTTTATGAAATACGGAGCACGCGCAGTCATATGAAGGGCTTCACTCTGGATAGGCCGACTATGTTTTTTCTTTATAATTTATGGTATATTTTCAGAAAAATTTGGTTTGAAAAAGTACAAAATTAGTCACAGTCCGGCTCTTGCATTACCATTAATTTATTAAAAATTTCAAAGGTACTAGTATAACAATTATTTTAGATTTTCTTTTTATTGAGAGAACAATTCTTACAAAATTTATTGTCTTACAAATTTTGTTTATATTCTTATCTTAAGAATAATAACTAAAACAGAAAAACTTAATTCTTGTCGGAATAAATTTATAAATTATATATATAATTTATAAATTTATTTTTTTATAAAATTTATGTTTATATTTAAAATCGTATAATTATTATTTATATATTTATTTATATGATTTATAAATTTATATGTCAAATGTAAATTGTTTAAAAAACACCAACAGGGTTATAGTTGTAACAGTAGGCATAAAATAGTTAATTATACACCAAGGAAGTAAAAAATGTTATTATTTCCCTGAGCAGTTAGTTGGTTCCTAAGGCGAAAACCAAAGGAACCAAAGCATTTAACTCCTGAGGCCAAGCGAAGGTATTTATGTGTTTAACTCCCCAGGCTAAGCCGAAAAAGTTATTACTTTTGCTTTGTCTCAAGAGGTAATAATAGTATTTTACTCCCAAGGTGCATTTCAAGATTTTATCTTCATACGTTGATCTCATTTAATTTTTGTTGTATTCTTATTTTCATACGTTTTGTTGTATTTTTTGGTTGTGGTTGTTTGTTTTGTTTATTGTTTAACACTGAAGATGCCTGGCTTCGCCATGCGAAACATCTGTTATTAATGTTTATGTAAATAAAAACTCTAAAGGACTGAAGTCTTCATTAATTAACCTAGAATTCAATTCTTAACAGTCCAATAACTATTTTGTTAATTTGTTGTATTTTATTGTAAATTTTTTTTTTTTGTGGGATCCTACTTACAAATTTTGGGGGTGCTGCCAACAAAAAATATATATCAAATTTTTTTATTGCCTTAAACAACTTTTTTTGACCTGAAACGGATCTTGAGCCAATAAAACATTTTTTTTTGGTTGGGTCCACTTTATAAATTTTGGGGGTGCTGCCCCCCAAAAAAATCAAATTTTTTATAGTTCTTAACGACGTCTTTTGCCCTGAAATAGATTTTGAGACAATAACCCCCCCCCCCCCATAAATGTTTTGGATGCTGCTCCTCCGAGGTTGTTAAAAATTTATGAGTCCCTTTCATTAATTTAGAGGATACCCATCTCAAAAAAATGGATATATTTGTCTTTAACCCCAATTATAGGAAACACTTTTTCTCCCTTGGGAGTGAAAATTGCTTCTTTGCTCCCTAAAAATTAGTCTTTAAACTTCACATTATACACTATCTGGAGATAAATAAAATTTGAATACTGGAACACCGCTTAAAAATATCTGAAGTTCACAAAATTGTTGAACATACTGACAGGAAAAACCAGAAACCTACGACTGATAAATTTCAATAGAAGTGTGTGAAAAAGGGGTGAAATAAATTTATTTCAAATTGCTCTGTTATATGCTAATTGTGTTTTAAGGGCAAATACCTTAGAATAATACTAATATAGAAGCAGCATAGGACCGTAACCACTAAGTAATTCCACTGATAACACAAAAGCCGGTTTACTGGTGGTCTTAAGTAGGGATACCACCCTAACAACAAAAAAATATTTTATAGATGTGTTATAAATATCCACTAATGAAAAAAGATCTTAAGTAACAAATAATTAACTTGAAAACCTTGCTAAGTACTTAATAAAATTAGTCTTAGATAGCAAATCAATCATTAATTAGTAATTCAGCAACCGGAAATATTGCCAACTTCGTAAAAAAAACATTTCATTTTGTCAAATTGGCAGCATTACTTAAGACCACCAGTGAACCAGCTTTCATGTTATCAGTAGTGATCCTTCTATATATAGTATTATTCTAAGGTAAATACTCTTAAAACGTTGAGATATTATTACTAGAAATGCTCTATTGGTTAAATTTCAAAACATCATTAAAGTAACCTGAACACATTTAACATAAATTAACATTAAAATACTATTGTAAAGTTATATAAAATAAAACACAAATAATGTGAGAAAATCCAACAGCGATTGATTTAATATAACCTTGAAACTTTTGAAAAAAGGTTACAATGAGGTTTTACAGAGCCTTAAAAAGATGTTTAAAGCCTCTTAATGTATTGAGATGGAGTATGCTCCCTCTTGGAATATATCTCTATGTTTATAAATGCATAATACAATTTTTTTAGGTTGGCAATGACCACTCCCTGTTATCAGTCCATAGGGTATGCTCCTCATATACAAGCTTAGAATAATACTATGTATAGAAGGAGTACTACTGATTACACGAAAAGCGGTTCACTGGTGGACTTAAGTAATGCTGCCACCCTAACAATATACAATTTTCTTAAAAAAAAGTTGGCAATACTTCTGGTTGCTGAATTATTATGTTCTATTATTAATTAATGATTGATTATCATAAAATACTAATATAAATATCGGTGCATTACAATATTCTAAGCATCTTAAATTGTAGTTTAACGTATTTATTAAAATTATATTAAAAGTAGTCCTCGTCAACTAAATGTAGATTTTTGTATTCCGCCACCCTTTTGCCATCTAAGACCGGTTTTATTACATACTCAGCAGGTGTTTTAAGTTATTATATTTGTTCTTTACGATCTTTCTTCATTAATAGATACTTATGACACATATTTAAAATAATGTTTTGTTGTCAGGTTGGCAGCATATCTTAAGTGCACCAGTCAACCGTCTTTCGTGTTATCAATGGAATTACCTTGTGTTTACGGTCCCGTGCTCCTTCTATATATAGTATTATTCTAAATATACAATTATTATTATAATACCTTATGATTCAACAGGTAGGTGGCAATGAACCTGCTGTACCAGCAGTGGGAGGAGAGAGTCCTAGTATGGAGGGGTAGACCAGCCCAACCTGCTGAACCTGGTACTCTAAATGCTACTCTGCCGGATACACCAGCTATAGACAAGATGACTGGTAGGGAGTCGGCTCATACTGATTCACAATCACCTGAAGCAAATGAACCCAACTCTGCTATACAACAGATAAAACCGGTAAACCAATTAGATTTTTACTTTTTCTCATTTATACCGGTATGTAGGAAAAGTACTGTGATTGCTATAATTTTCGAAACCGTCCCGTGTTTTTAAGACTTCCCGAATGGTTTTTACAAAATTGTCTGTCTGTATGTTTTTTTTAATTTTCCTTTTAGTAATAACCCTACTAAAATGTCGTATATTATCAGCATGTCCTATATAAATACTACATGCTTTTGAAAACAATAGATTTGTACATTACTTCATTCTTTTTTGAGAAATGTTTTTTTTTCGGCTGTTCATTTCTTCCTACATTAAAATTTTGAATCTTCTGAACAATAATTTTCTTTTAAATTTAATTTCTTGCGTTTTTCCTGTGTTCGATATATTTGTATCTTATGAAAAATAATAATATTATATTAATATAATATAAATTAATATTATATTAAGTCCGAGAGTCATTGATTGCTGCATTAGTAATGATCTTTCTCTATCTAGTAGAGGACAATAATTTATTAAGTGGTTTACTGTTTGTTCATTGTTTCCACATCCGTAACTGCTAGATTTGGTTAAGTTAAATCGTTTTAACTTAACCAATTTAATTTAAATTACAAACACATACTCTGTCTGTATGTGTTTGTAAGTGTGTGTGTGTCTGTTATCATCATAGCTCCTAGTGTATTTTTGCTAGAGAATTGAAACTTTGTACAAAAATCAGTCTATGGCTGTAATTGTGCTATTCAAAAAAATATTTTTTTATGGTGTCATTTACCTGCAATAACGACTCAGCAAAAATTTAGAAAAATTATAGAATGTGAAAAAATCATTTGATCGGATTGAGATGAGGCACGCATATAGCAATGTGTAAGACGATAAGACTAACATGTTTGCCAAGTTCCATCTCATTATCAGTATTCATTTAATTTTTCATATCACATAGATTACATCTATCTTTAATATATTCATTAGACATTAGTCTATATTCTATCTATTATTTATTTTGTGTTTTCTCGTCTAAAGATGACATGAGGATGACAGCGGGACAGTAGTAGTCTAAAGATGTCATTCTTTAAGGGCTCAGTAAAGTCACTTTAGTTTTCAGTAGTATTTGTTGCAAGTATTGTTATGGTTATTATATTATTATCTTATAATTATTATATTTATTATAATGATTATTATTATTATTAATTATAATAATAATAATATTATAATTAATAATAATAATAATTATTACTATTATTATTATTAATTATTATATAATTATTATTAATTATAATTATTATATAATTATTATGTGATAATAATTATACTTATTATTATTATTAATTATAATTATTATTATAGTTATTATGTTATAATAATTATAATTATACTTATTATTATTCATATTTCTTGTTATAACTATACTTTAATTTTTTTATTATTTCCCAGTTATCTTCACAATAATTTAAAACTCCTGCCAGTGTGCAATCACTGGATTGTTTCTCTAACAAGTGTTTTCAAGCCACTAAAACTGTATCAGCTCTAATTATAGTGGAACAGAATTGACAAGTGAGTTTACTCACATTTTTCGGGTTTTCAATATGACTGGAAATGTCAAAAGAATAAAAGTTATCGGCTAGGGCTGCTTTTAGCGAATATTGTAATCATAGAGGAGGTAATGGCTAATGTTATGCTGCTTATTGATGAAGGTTGCATGTTGTGACAAAAATTCATACAAAACAATAACAAAAACATAAAAAAAATGGAGACCAATACAACTTTTAATGTATTTTTTTTCGAGCACAAACAAAACAACCCTGAGTTTCATAATTTGTCAAATTATGAAATTTGACAATCTCCTGTCAGTTTACAAAGTGGTAGCCCAAGCAGATAGAGTTTATCAGGTGATTTAACTAGAGGGGGTATTTCCACAAAAAAATATTCTTTTTACATTATTTTAAAAATCCCCCCCCCCCCAAATATAAGACCCCAATCAGTATATGTTAAACTTAATACCTAAACAAAGACATTGGCACAGAGATAAAACATGGCTGGGCTTAATCACCTTCGTTGTGCATAGCCTGCACCCAAAACCATTACCTTACCTTAATTGGAGGGGTTTTATGAATGAAATCAAATTGAATTGACAAATCCGGAATTGATGTCATTGCAGGAATAAATAGTAAATATTCTTAAGTGACCGCCTATACTGATTCCTGCAATGACGTCACAAGTTATTCATACAAAAGTCAGGTAACCTCCGAATGTGTTTGGTTTGGTGTTTGGGTTTAACATCTTGGTAAATCATCTTTTGAACCACTAAGTATAATAATAATAATGATAATAATGCCCGTTTTAGGGCCTTTTGGACCTTCAGGGTACTCACTCTGCGGTAACAACCTCGGGTGGGTCACATCTACTATGCTCAAAGTAAAGCTAAAGTTGGTGAAATCTTTTTACAACAAATTTTATTCATAAAAAACTGAGAGCATAGCCCAGGCTGTGAACCCCGGACCTCCGGTGCCAAAGTCCAGTACTATACGACCGCGGCTATGGAGGCAGATCCACTAAGTTAGAAGGAATTATTTTTTTCCTTTAGAGTCTAGAAGATGCTGAGTTTAAGACTCAAACCTCACCAGTACTAAGGATGATCTTTATTTAGTTGAAACCTGGTTTTATTATCATTACATGCTTAAAACTATATTTGTAGATAGACCTGTATAATATAAAATCCACTACAGTCTATTGTATAGTATAAAAATCCCCAAGGTCTTAAGTATTTTGAAGATTGACCAATCAGAGAAGCCGCTGCCAACCTCTCACTTAAAAAGAGAAAAAATCCCTATCACAATAACCACTGTAGGGAAAAAACCTTCTTCCCGGCAATTGTTCACCTTGTTGGTGGTTCTTCTTTTGATTACATCGTTTTGAAAACTACTTTCAAATTAATCTTAAAAATGGTATTTTAAAACAAAACTACACAAAAGAAATTTAAAAAAACATCGCCAAGAAAATACAGGTAAAATAACCTGATTTGTTTACATAGTTTTTCCCGCTCCCTTCTAGCAGGGATTTTTTCCTTTAGAATCAGTGGTGTCTAAACTGACCTGTCAAGATTTTTAAACTAAACGATAGACTGTAGCACTAATGTTTCTCATATGTTTCTCATATGTTTTTAATGTCTGATGACTACTGAAGCAAGTCCAAAGATAAAATGCAATATAAATTAGGTGATTTTCATATTCGGAGGTCTTACAAGCAAATACAAAGTGGTGTGGACAAGTGTAGCCAATCCGATGTGCAAAGGAAGTTTTCTAAGGTACCCTGTACCGGATTTGTTGTTTCTATACTCTCTATTAATATGTTTATTTAGAAAGGAGAAAGTAGCAGTTCTAGCAGCACAACTGGAACCCTCACGCATGCAAGTAATAACGAGAATCTTGGTATGATAAGCAGTATTAACACAAACTGGGTTCCTACCAGTGATTGGGTATCATCTTGGAAGACTAAACTACCTCTTCAGACTATTATGAGACTGTTACAAGTATTGGTGCCTCAGGTTGAAAAAATATGTATTGATAAGTAAGTATCAAAGTATCATCTTTAGTTTACCTTTTCATGTGCATGAAAATGTACCTTGATCAAGAAACTTTAAGGAAAGCATGAAACAGGATTTAATAATAATAATATCTTTATTATTATTATTATTACGCCATAACTAACTGCAAAAAGAACATAATCGTACTTACCGACTCATCCAGTGGACTACAAGCAATGAACAATCTATACAGCCAGAACAATATCATAATTGAAATTAGAGAAAAGATAAGGTCAAACAACTTAAATGTAAAGTTTTTGCTGGGTACCTGGCCACTCTGGATCCCGGGGAACGAAACAGCTGACAAGCTGCTAAATCTGCTATTTCCAATGACAACTTTCGGAAACTTTGGTGACAATAAATGACGTTAAAGCAACCCTAAGACTTAAACTAAATGAACGGTGGCAACGTATATGAAATTCTCTAAGTAATAACAAACTTTATTCTGTCAAACCTATAATAGTGAGAGTGGAGGACTTGCTATAGACAAAACCGACACGAGACTGTCCTCTGTAGATTAAGACTTGGTCACACTCGACTGACTCACAGCTATCTGTTTTCCAGGGACCAAGAATTGCCTAAATGTAGAGTTTGCAACGACTTACTTACGGTCAAGCATTTTTTAATCGACTGTACTAGACTGACACAAACCATGACAAATTACAAAATTCCCACAAACTTACCTGACCTTTAGGGAATGACGAAACAAATAAAAAACTTATTTAATTATCTAAAAGAAACTGATAACATGGCTGAAATTAAATCTTATCAATCCCTATACCAATCTAACTGATTAATCCTTTTTTATATATATTCAGGGTTCCAGCCTCCTTGAATCCTTGAACTCCTTGAATATGCTTGAATTTTTTGGTCCTTGAAAAATCCTTGAATTATGCTTGAATTTGAGAAAAATGTTAAATATCCTTGAATTTTGAGAAAAGTGGAAATTAAATAAAAATCATGTATGTTATTTTTGTTTTTATATTTTTAAATAGATGTTTCATGTTATATTGTTTTTATTTTCTCTTTTTTATTGAATTTTAATCATGAAAATTGGCGCTTCATTAACCTTATAATGCAGCTGTTGAAACACGTTTGATTTGGGTAGACCTTGACTGAGTGTTTTATAAATTGACTTTGGGTTGTCTTAGATGGACCATAGAAATAACTCAAGTAATATTATTTACAGCTGACTTATTGAACAATTGTTTTAAATTTTTAGTTTAAAGTAGGTTAAAAAAATACTTTTTTTTAGTGTCAAAGCTATCTTTCTTTTACTTGATTTTTGAACGAACGTCAGTGAGTTTTTATTTTCAGAGACAAATTGACTTTGAGTTTTGTTTGTCTAACATAAACTGCCGTAAAAGTTGACCGATTTTTATAAAATTTGGTTATGCTGCGTCCCCCACTATACAGCACTGTATAGTTTAGGAAGGAATATAAAAAAAATATTTTCAATATGGCGACCAGGACCACTTAAAATTTTTGTTGAGCTAAAAATCATATATATATATTATATATATATATATATATAATATATATATATATAATATATATATATATATATATATATTATAATGTATTATATATATATATTATATATATTATATATATATATATATAATATATATAATTATATATATATATATATTTTTTATATTCATACCCACATATTCAAAATGCGGAAAAAAATTGTGGATGTGTAAAAATTCCTATCTCAGCGCTGTGGGAATAGTATCTTAATTTTGTTAAATTGGTCCTTGAACTCCTTGAAATATGCTTGACTTTTGAAATTTAACGTTGGCTGGACACCCTGGTTATTAGTATTATTCTATTATTATATTTTTTTTTTTTGCTGTTTCATTATCCCTGTTTTTATTTGAACCACCCATTCTCTTGTTTTATTGTTCAATTTAACCCCCTTCAAATTTAATCGGTTATTGATTTAAATTATTAAACTAATCAAACTAAAAATATGTCTTATGCTTGTCCATCAAAAAACTGTCCCAAAAAAAGATTCTTTACCTTTACGTTGTTTTCCTTGCTTTATCAATGGTTAATCATAGCTTGTTGCGTGAGCTAATAATGTCTTAATTAAGCACCACATTAAAATAAATAATAAAATAATATCTTTCATTTCATCAAAATTATTACATTACAAAATAGTAAAAATAAATACATTTTTACATTTTTTTTATCGCTTCTGGTTTAGTTTTGTTTAATTAATTTTTATTCACGCATAAATTTAATTTTTTGGAAAAAAATGCCTCCTTTCTACGTCTTCCAAAAAAAGCAATACTGCTTGAACCTGGAGATTTAGTTTTAGGTTATTAAATATTTCTATTTTTTACATTACCTATAATTCTATGTACTACATAAAATAATTAGTGTTATTATTAATAAATTTATAGAATTTTCTAATTATTCTTTATAATGTTTCAAATTGTATTATTTTTAGTTTTGATGTGACGTATATTTTTATTTATTTTTTTTTTTTTAATTTACTATAATACCTGGATTACTAAGTTCAAAATACATAAAAAATAAAAAAAGGTAACAATTAAAATAAAAATAAAAATTTAAAATAATGTGTTATAGAATATTAGAATTAAGGAATTTAATTTAATAATTTTAGAATATTAATTATATTTGAATATTCTTAATTTAGAATATAATATTAGAATATTAATTAAGAATTTAAGTGTCTAGGCGTGAAAGTTTTTTAACAAATTAAGTAGAGAAACAAGGAAACGTACACACATGAAAGGAGGGCACTAATGAGACTCAAGTGATTAGAAATGCAAATATTTTCGCTTTAGATAATAAGCATTTTCAGCACTAAAAAAGAAAAAGGAATTTGGAAACAAAGAAGTTAATAACAAATTTACAATAAAATTAGTTACAATTTATCTAAATGAAAACTAATCAAGTCATGTGAAGTATGTAAAACATAAACTGAATTAACTTACGTAAAAAACATCTGTTCATATAAAAAAGAAGTTATCACAAGAAATTATCTAGTACTATAAAGATACTAAAAAATAATTAATTATAATTAAAATAAATAGACTAAAAATTAAGTGGTAAAGAGGATAAATAAAATAATAAATGAATAAAACAAAAATTATTTAGGTTCAAATAATTCGGTGCCGCATAATAACGTCGACATTTGGCTGAAACGACGACCATAAATTTTTTTTTTTTATTATACCGTTCTTGGACTATTAACATTAAAAATAAGTTAAAAGGGATACAATTCAACATCTTAATAGAATTAATTAATATAAGTTTAATTTATTTAATTTTAATATAATTAAATAATGTTGGTGAATGCAACCGCACCAATTTAGGATACCTGGAGTATGTAATTGTTTTCATTTCTAGGGGCCTGACAGATGAGAGTGAAATACTGAAATTCCTTCAGCATGGTACTCTAGTAGGATTATTGCCAGTACCTCATCCAATACTTATTAGAAAATATCAGGCTAATCAGGGCACTACAGCATGGTTCAGGACTTACATGTGGGGCGTCATATATCTCAGGTAAAACATCCATAGTTTGACTTCCCACAACCCAATAACTAGTAATTTCACTGAGTTATCCAACAACAAGACCAGTCTCTTGACCACTTTTGGTGATCCTCAGTCATACCATGAACTTATATCTTTTCACTAAAAGTAAGTTTATAAAAAAGACAAGATCTGACTCAACCGCATTTAGTCTTCCTCAGTCCTTAGTCTTCCTATGTGTATAGAGCTATCTATAGTCCTTTACAGACAGGGGCAAAGCATATCTAAATATATTGAGAAGCTTAAAACATCTTTTTGGAGCTTTGTGTAACCTCATTGAAACCTCCTTTAAGAGTGAATTAAGGTTATAATAAAATCAATTATCATTTGTTTTTTTTTA
>JACMZG010001911.1:66952274-67148153 GCA_018340805.1 Microvelia longipes
AGCATATTATATATAATATATATATATACATATATATATATATATATAATATATATATATATTATGTGAGTTTGTGAAATGGTGAATTATGAGTAAAATTAGTTGGAACGTAATCCAGTTGTCAGTACCTAATTTACAATTACGACGTTTTGGGGCAGCGTTACTTCTCCCATCATCAGGTTCGTCTTGAGAAAGACGGTGTGTGAGTCCAATGTTGGTGGGTTAGGCGACTTTTACCTATCTTCATAGGCAGGTATCAAACACTTAGTTATGCACTTTGAAACCTTGTCTACGATGGGGCCTTCCCCGGCCTATATATGGATTAGGGTTCCTTTTATACCTCCTAGCTACCTGCAAATACGTACTATCGAGATCTTTCAAGTTCTAATTCTTCTTTTTTTTTTAGCTCCTTCTTTAAGCATTTTGGGATCATATTCGGATATATTATATATATATATATAATATATATATATATAATATATTATATAATATATATCTATATATATATACATATATATAATATATATATATATATATATCTATACTATATATATATTATAATATATACATATATATGACAAAAATTAATATGGCTTAAGTTAAGGGCATTAGTGGAGTAAAAGAATCTAGAGGCAATGTCTTGATAGCTTTCATTTCTCTATTTCCTGTTGTTGTTTTCCTGAGAAAAATGTTATTCAGTTTAATTTTCTTACTTTGTTCTCACCTTGTCTGTTATGAGAGTTCTCAGCTTGTTTCTGTTATTCTTTACCTTCCAGAACTTTATGTAGATAAAAACAGATTAATTACACATTAGTCCTATATTTTTTAATATATAATTATTAACTAAGCTTTCTACTAAAAATTAGTCATCATCAGAGTTTAACGATAAAAAATAACAAAACACTATTTTACAAACTACATCAAAACATAGCTTACCAAACCATACCAAGGTGCAATATGATGTAGTTTGTTTTTTATATTGTTAAACTCTGATGATGACTTATTTTTAGTCGTAAACTTATTTAATAAATATATATTAAAAAATATAGGACTTTTGTGTAAATAATCTGTTTTTATTTATTTTTTTATAAGTCCACAAAAACTAAACTCTTAAAACTTTATTTAGGTTTCTCTCGCTTTTACTTATGTTACCCTTATTATTTATTTTTTAATTTTGATTATTTATTTTATCACTTTGATGTTATTTATTTATTGAATAATTTTACTTAATAATACATAAAGTTTTTTAAATTTTGTATTTAGATTTAATGAATTGATTATCTTATTTACCATTGTACTTAAATTATTTGTTGTAAGACTTGAAATTATACAATAGCAGACGGTTATAATTAGTTGATAGTGTTGGAAAATAGCGACGAGGAACCAATGAGGTTGGCCCGATATAAAATTATGGGCATGCTTTAACACCCAGGACTAAGCTTATTGGCTCCCTCACATTATTTTCCTGTGCTGTCAACTGATTATAACCCTGTGTTATAATATAGTTAAAACTAATTACGTTTGTTACATTGAATTTATTAATTAATTGTTAAATTTAATTATATTAATTATTTTAAATATTGTGAAGACTTGTTGATAAATAGGTCAACATTTTTTTACTGTGCTCTTATTCTAGTTTATTTAGTGCAATTTTTAACTTATTTTTTTTTATTTTTGAATTTTTTTCACAATAATGTTAGTAATTTTAAGATTGAATTGTAAATAACAAAACAACAAATACACTGGGGGCTTGTTCTGAGTGGGTCAAAGTGGCTAGATTTGAAAGGCCCCTGTTGTTTTCTGACAAGTTTATTTTATTTAACAAATTTTACTTCCCTATTTGCTATTATAGACCAGGTTAGGTCTCATATCATAGAGATATATACTAGAGGGGGCATAGCCTATCTCCATTTACATTGAGAGGTGCCTGAAACATCTCACCTTTTGGGACTCCTCAGGCAGCCTCTGTGTAATCCTCATTGCAAACCTCCTTAAAGAGAGAGTTAAAGATTTTATACATAGATCATTTCATTTCGGCTTTCCCCCTAACAATTTTTGTGTTTGATTCGTATTTTAACGTTCTGCTATATAATTTATTGTAAATTTTGACTTGAATTATTTGATTATATTTTATAAGCAAAGGTGTTCAGGTTACTTTTTCGGTGTTTCAAAATTTAACCTATGTTTAAAAAAAACCTCCCTCTAGTAATAATATCTCTATGTCTAATGTCATAAAGGAGGTCACTTCTGAAAATCTGTGTATTAAGGTTATGATTTCAACACGATTATTTTTTTCCGCCTAATTTATGTGAAAATAAGGTGTAAAAATGTTTTGAGTCGAAAGTTTGACATAATTGTGATATTAGTGTGTTAAAACGACAGATCATTATTTTGCAAGATTTCAACAAACCTTGTTTTTTTAAATATATTTATATATGACAGTAATCCCTTATTTTAAAAAACAGTTATTTTATGGTATGTTTGAATACAAAGCAATTTTTGTACCTTCTGTACGTCCCAAGTTATCATCACATTTATTATTAAATGTTACAAAATGCAATTTGTACTAAAGGTACAAATTGTTTTGTACTCAAATTTATCAAAAAAAATTGACTGCCTTTAAATTATATTATATTATATTATATATATATAAATATATATATATTACTATATATATATATATATATATATTAATATATATTATATATATATAATATTAAATTTTATATGTATTATTAGTATTTTAGTTTAAATTTCTTACAGTCCGATTCATTATGTTTTTTCATTCATTCATTTTTTTATGTTTATTCATTCATTATCCGATGCTTAATTAAGATTTCTCATAGTCCATGAAACTTAATTATTAAATTATCCATATGGTATCACTGTCAAATAACAATGTATTTAAATGAAGACAAGGTATGTTGCCATCTTGCAGAATAATTATCCATTGTTTTAACTCAATAATATCACTTTTAGCACTTATATTTTGACTAATTTTCATCAAAGCTAAGTTTGATGAAACTAAATATTTTTTTTAGACCTTATTTCTACATAAATTAGCTGGAAAATTAAAAGAAATAATTTTGGTCGTGTTGGGATTATAATTTTAATACAGAGGTTTTTGAAAGTCAAGTTTTTGAAAGTAACCCTCTTTGTGACGTCCACAGGGGGGAGCATAAAGATAAAATAGTGTTGCCATCGTTTTCTAAGGAAATAGATGGGCATGGGACAACTTGTCCAATATAGAGTTTAAAAGTATTCAGAGAAGCGTATAAAGTAAGTGTTTTCACTTTCAAGGCCTAACACGCTTAATGTCAACATATTTTAATTCTAGTAATTTTATTTTCCTAGGATTCATAATTCTTACTACACAATAATAAAGAACTAAATCCCTTTTACATTATGAAGGCCTGATATCTTCCTTCCCCTTTTTATAAGTTCCTTCGTGACGCCAAACCTAACCTTGGCTATAGAGGGGGGCATTGTAAAAAAAAGTAATATGTTACCTACTTTTTTTTAAATTTTATTTCAGTTCCTATGGATTACAAAAAAAGTCGGTGCCTGCAATTTTTTTATTATCTTCTTTAGTAAACACTGTACAAACTTAAAAAATTAATTGCTATAGAAGGACTCTTTGACTAAAATGATAGTGCTTTGTGGGTTTATTTGATGGCATTATTAAATAAACCTGGGTAATTGATTAATTACAACAGAAATCTTTAATTTTTGTAATATTTCATTTTAGTTACTTTTAACAAATCCTATCACTAAAGTGTTGTAAAAATACAAATTTTTCTACAAATTTTACATTTTGCTATGTAAATTTACATTACCTCGGGAAAAAGTTCCCGAGGCATTAAGAGGTCAAAGACAAAGCTACAATTGTTTCTTATAACTATTGACTTATAACATGGAGAAGCTTGATTCCATATTCTCCATCTTATTTTAATGTATTTTTAGTTTGTATTTAAATTAAAGTAACCTTAATTTAACTATCGCATATTCATTATTGTTTAAATCTTGTAAAATAGTACATATGAATTTATATTTATTTTTCTCCCTAAACTTAAGGCAATTTTTCAAAATGAAAATGACACTTTTGAAGTTGTTTGAATGGAAAAAGTTGAGGGGGAAGTGGGGAATCGATTCCATTTGGCTTCTGATATCAAAAATATATGTTCCAAAAAATGTGCGTGTGTGTATATATATTTATATTGTAGCGGTTTACAAACTTAACACTTAAATTAACAAAATGTTCCTTAATTTTTCTTAATACAAAGGTTAGTACACAGAACAATACACAAAAACTTATACTTAACTTAAGAAACAATACTTAACTTAGCAACTCATTCACACACTACAATATATATCTAATATATATATATATATATATATATATATATATATATAATATATATATATATATATATATATGTATATGTATATACATATTATTAATATTATATAAAAAAAATAACTTGCACATCAGCCCTCATGATAATAATTGGTTATAAACATGAAGAAATGCCATGTAATGAAAAATAATTTTAAAATAAGAGATAATGCAAGATAACAACCAATACACAATGACTTTATTTGAGCGGGCCCAGGGGCCACAAAGCAATCAGTGGCTGCGAAGCAATCAGGGGCTGAAGGTCCTTGACTTTTTTTTTATTTATTAATTACTTAATTAATTTTCTTAATAATACTTGTAATGTGTGATATAAAACTAAATAAATAAATTGTACCTTATATTTATTTTTTGTGTATCTATACAATGCTTTGGCCATAGATTAATCTATATATACATATGTATATATTATATATTGAAATTTTGGTTGCTTATAACTCAAAATATTCCTCAAGGATATGGACTAAACTGAGACTAATCATGTATCAGAAGGTGACATATGCTCTTGATCCATGCTAAAATAACAGTAGATGTTAGTTAAAAATTAATTGGCTGTAAGAGTGCTTACAGCTCGGAATATACTTTAAAAATATTGACTAAAATTTTACTTGAGACTACTTTTAGGTCTGAATGGACTAATCTAAGTCTAATCAGTATCCGTTCGAAAATAAAATATGGGTTTAGTGCAACCCAAAATTTTGAGTGCTTACACATCCGAACCTAATCGATAAAACACATTTGTCATAATGAACACATTTCTTTCTCATCAAAATTCTTTCACAAATCACTAGTCGCAATCTCAAGACACCTCTTTGTCTAATTTAGGTCTATTTTAATTCATAAAATGGTTACATTGAAGCAATTATATCTTTAAAGTAATGTTGTAAGAAGCTATGAAAATATATTTGCAAGTTATTAATAAATATTGTTATATATTAATACATAGGAAATAATGTACCATAATTACTGCAATGGCATAAATATATGCCAAAGTAATACTAAATTGTAATATTTTCCCTCAGTGTTCAATAAAAATTTGTTGATCGATAAAAAAAAATTTTTTTGAGTGAAGCTCAGGTATCAATATTTTCAAAAATCGTTATAATTTAATATTACAGACGTCGTGATTTAAGACGTCTCCTAATAGCACTGCGGAGCTTTGACTTTCAGGTCAGGGCTATAGAATGAGTTTGTGCACGCTGACATCTGGTTGCTAGAGTTCTTTTGTCGGGTGGTGCTGGACTGGCCAGAGCGTGAGCCTAGCTAGAGTCTGGTGATCGCTAGTGGAACTGGTGAGACTGGAAGGACGAGGTCAAGTGAGACTATAGAGGAGCTAGTAAGACTAGAGAAACAAGCACACAGTGAACTAGTAGTCGGCGCTAGCCAGAAGCGGTGAGCCTAGCAGAGTCTAGCTGGTCTAGATGAACTAGGCAAACTGTGAACTAGTCGAGACACTAGCCAGAGTAGTGATTTTGGATAGAGTCTGGTTGGGCTGGATGAACTAACACACTGTGACCGTTACATGTGCTGCTTACCTACATGTACAGAGGGGGGGGGGTGCTTCCTAGATGATTGGATGTTGGTACAAACTCAGGGTTTAATGTGAGTGAGATTTGAGTGAGGGGAAAAACGCTAAATGACCCTACGGTTAAAGCGTAAAAAAAATAATATTTTTTGCTGCGAAAATGGTCCTTATTTTTGTTTTTGGGGTGCTGAACCAAATAAACCTGATCCAAAGAAAATACGACCACTCTAAGTGACGATAGAGACTCTAAGTGATATTTAACTATTATCTATAAAAATTCTGTGTTATTTTTAATATTTAGTGTAAACAAAAAAGGTATTTATTAAAAAAAAATACAGGAAGCACAGCTTTAAGTTAACTCACACTAAATCTTAGCCAACTTTTTTGGCTTGTAAATGCTCATCATATTGAGAAATATTTCTCTACAGTCCAATCATTTCTTGTAATAATACTGGTGTAGAGGTCCCCAAGCTGGGCAAATTTTCTCTGAAATAAGTGCTTTCTAGCTTATAAATCTTATTTTTTCAAAAGTTGTCGGGATATAATTAATAACCTAAGCAGTAGCGTCACAACTTGATTTTCAATTTTTCAAAGAAAATGCACTAAAATTAGCATAGGCTGAGCTTCAAATTAATGTAAATATTGCTGTGTCGTGAAATATATAATGTATGTGATAAATATGTGCATTTTCTATATCAACGACAAATTTTCTATAATTTAAGCTGGACAGGGCTGGTATAAACTTAAGTATTATGTTCTTAGAAAAATAATAAAAAGTTAAGATGAGGGAACTATAAAAAACCATAAATTATGTAAAATTATAATTAGTTATCTTTAATAAAAATATTTATCACATAATTAATTTCATTAAATACAAGTTACAAATATTAAATAAATATACACAATCATTTTTTATTAAAAACTAACCTAACATCTAGGTTGAAAACAGTCTTAATGAATTTTGTTTTTTAATCAAAGTAATTAGTTATTGTGTTCAGTAAAAACAAAATAATGGTTGGTAGCAAACCCTTGTAAACATTGAAGTGAATTTTAACTTCAGTTTAAGTTATTATAAGAGTAAGTATGTTGTAAAATAATCTAAATATGAGGGGTCGTCAGTAGAGACAGTGTTCTGAATCCTACCCTTATTCCTATGGGTAAGATGGACCAGCTTTCAGTCAAGGGGAGTCTAGTTTAACTACTATGCTGGAAGTCAGCACCACTTGTTCTTAAATCCCGCTTTTTGATTTGCTAAGCCTCGGTCAACAAAGAGGGCCATCGTTGATGTTTTCAACATTTTTTCTTTATATAAAAGAAGCCGCATGAACGGTTTTTATAGCTGGTGAAAAGTGGCAGGCATAGAGGTATATTGCTATTGGTTGAATTTTAAAACATAGAAAACGAGGAATTAAAAGTTATAGAATTTGCTCAGGACCATGTGAAGGGTGAGATTAGGAACACTGTCTACATTGACCCCTTATTTTTACATCACTTTAGCATGTTGTAATTTAAATTGTACATATCAAGATCTACAGACATCTTACATGGTCAAGGTCATTAACGCATTAGAATACATGAAAATCTGGGGTTTGGATCCTAGTTTATGCTCTTATTTAATATAAGATTGTAGTTATAATAAACTTATGGATTTTCATAATGTTAGCAGTAGTAGAGTAGTAATATGGGGGGAGTGTAGTAACTACCAGGCAAATAGGCCCATTGTTGGGCCCTTTTTGCTAGCTCCTTAAGATAGTGTTCTACTCCTTTTAATTTCAAGTGTAGGTATATTTCATCTCATCTATAAGTCAGAAGAGCCCTGTTAGATAAAACTTGACACCTTTTTAAGTTGACAGAATTCAAATTATTATTGTATTGCTATCTTTAATGGATTTATATACTGTTAGAAGTGATCAAATTCGTTTTCGAGTTCTTTATAACAGAGCTGTGAATTTCTATGGTTCTTCTCATGCTTTTTCAAGCAATTCATACATACTTTCACTGACTTATATAGTCAACTAGGATCAACAGCGTGCCCTCGCTGTTAAACAAACCTCCATACACTTAAACTACAAGGCAGACACACTATAGTATTAATATGAATCTACTATGAGGGATCCTAAATTTTGCCTATATACCCAGATTCATTTAGGTAAGGGATCTTTAACGAGTACTGACAAAGCACAGCCGAGACCACGGCTTTAAACGTCCCTGTTCTGAATGATGTTGGTACGCAGAATTTGTATCCCTCTCATAAAACTCCCAGAAGCCCGAGCAGGGATTGAACCCATGACTAAAATAAACTTGGAAGTTTAACGTCCTTTTATTCTGTGTATTGGCCGCGTCCATAACCAATGGGTGACTCCTTCATAATATTAAAAAGGACGACCTTCATCCAGTAGTGGATGATATTAAAGTATCTGATTTAACAATATTATAAACGTCAGATAAATGATTTTTAGATTCATCATTCAGTCTGATTATATTTTCTGCCTGATTCCAGCCCATTAAACATTGTGCCAAATGTTCCTTAACACTATCGCTATTTATTTTCATCAAGACAGCAAATTTCACAGCTTGACATGCTTTTAAATTATTACTTTCTATATTTATTTGTTTATTAATTATTTTAATATCAATTTCATGTCCAAATAGAACGCACGAAGCTGTTTCATTTTTCAACATACTTTTCCACTCACTCTGACGCCACAAGGCTTTACTTTCTTTAAGTAATTCAGATAAATAAACACTGGCGTCTTTTGATTCAGGAATGTCTAGATTTACAAAATATTTATTTGTATCATCATTCCATAAATTATCATCAGAAGTTAAACAAAGTTCTTTTAACGATATTGGAAATAAAAAATGTCCAGCATTCATTTCAACTTTACCAATAGGTAAATAAAGCTCAATGTTTTTACTTTCAACATAACAAACAAGTTTACAATCAAAATCATAAATTAAATCAAATTTAATAGGTAAAGTAATTAATTGGATTAAATCTCTATCATTAGAAATATTATGAAGTAAATCTTTCTGATAAGACAAATTCGAAGAAGTTGTACAAATTGTTATATCTAATTTCCAAAAATCTTTTGAAAACATTATACCTCCTAAATTGAAATTTAATTTAAATCTTATTGTGTGCTTATCATCTAGAACTTGAATAATTTTAATGGTTAGTTTAAAATGTTTTTTTAAAATATCAGCACGAGCAATCAATGATTTTGCCCTTAAATATTCATCTAATGTCTTAAGAGTTCTATTAACTTGTTCCAGCTGCTCTGATGCCGCTATTAATTTCTTTAAATCTTTAGAATAAGGTAGGGGATCACAAATAGATTTTCTAATATCAATTGATTCGTTCAAAGATTCAAAACACATGGAGTTAACAAAGTGTAAATTACAATCATTATCACATATCAGCAAATATTTAGAATCAATTGATGTACTGCAGGCAGAAGTTATTTGACTAATTGGTAATATTTTACTTAGATTTGATTGGTCACTCAGTAATAAAAACCTAGAATTTATTTCATTCAGAGTAAGTACGCAGTTTTTGACAGCTACAGCTTTACTTAAACACGGCAAAAATGGAAAAGAAACTTCTTCCCCTACTGGTGTCAGTCTAACAACTGCACCTGAATCTAAGACTAACACCAATGCATCAAACCGTTGGGACTGCCTATCTTGAAACCAATTAACAGTGACTATAGAATGAACCGATGTATAAACAGAGTAATGTTTGAGTGGCAGTGCTAGAGGTAGACAATAAACAAACCCACTAGTTAATGCGACTACTAAAAACTCCTCTGACCTTTCTACGTGTGATAACCAAAGGTTCATAAAGTCAAAACTTAAATTAGAAATGTTAAGTACACAAGTTGAACCTGAATTAATATAGCATTCTTCTTCGAGAGTGTAACTTGTAATTATTTGATTCCTAACAATGAAAACTGATAACGTGTTCTGAAGTTTGGCTAATAACAATAGTCCCAGTTTGCAACTTGCCGCAGATAAAATTTTGGGTGATCCAGGTAAAGAACATATGTCAATAAGATGCCAAGAAGTTACAACTTCTGTTTGGGGAGATTCCTCAACAAATATATCATCTTCGTCCTCTCTACCTGTTGCTTCTATCCTCAACAAACTCCCATCTTCCAAAGCGACGTAAACTTTTCTCTCGAAACTAACCAGGTCAACAACATTGCTGTCTAAACTACTTTGCAAAGTAAGTTTGGGACGCGACCAGCTTTTTCTAGAATTAACTAATCCATTAAAATTATAAATAAACAAATCATAATCACCACAGCATATTAATATGAAATCACAGCCGTTCTTTTCAACTAAAACTTTCTTAAGAACAACTTCGCTTTTAAAAAGAACATTATCATAATCAGCCATTTAACATTATTATTCAATACAAACGTTAGAAAAATAAAATATATTAGTAAGTATTCTCACTATAACAACCATAACAAATTTACACATGATACATAATTTTTAAATTCCAGCGCCATTAGAAACCTTAAAGAACCCTGAGAACTGGGTTTTGTGCATATCTAAAAATAGATTTACTTTTCTTCAAAAAATTTAGAGATACAACTTTTGAGAGGGACAAAAAATATATCTGAAGAAATATAAGTCTATTACTCTCGCGTAAAGAGAGTGCATTTTTTGAGTTATAAACTTTTTAAACTAATTTTATGATTTGTTTAACTAAAGCAATGTTTAGTTAAAGTAAACGAACTTTTGCAGAAAAAATAGAGAAACATCTGTGTGGAACCACCTCTAGCTACCTTATTCAAATCTATATTATTTATTTGTTTAATTGTGAATCTTTTAATTTTCATTACGGAGAAACAAACAAATATAAAAATCTGGGATTTTGAGTAAGTGAAGCCGACCCAAATGTATTATAAATTATTTAACCGGAAATAAGTGGAAATAAATACAAGATTCTAGGGATTCTATGGGAAGGCTTTTTTAAAATGTGATATTTAGGTATTTAACCCAGGTTAAGTTTATTATTTTTTGCATTTTCAAAGAAATCATGCGGGTTTAATCTATTTACGGGTTGATTTTGAGAAAATGTATTCATATCATTTTTCACAAATTCTACGGTTTTTATTAAATATTTATTTTTATAGTATAAAATATAAATTATTTTATTTTAAATTTGAATACATATTTTTAAACTTTTTCGCTTTCAACAACGGTAAAGTCTGGTGCGCTAGCGATCTTGAGACTATGACATGTTCTCCTAAGCTAATGATGAAAGTTTTTTGCTTTGTAATCGTTTATTCTCTTGCCTCTCGCTATTTCCTTTATTTGATTTCTATTTTTAAAATAATCCATAAAATAAAATGGACCACAATTATCATTCTTTCAAAAGTGATAAAACATTTACATGTGTACAATGAGGGTCCCGTTTTAAAGAAAATATGATTATTGGAAACACTTTATAAAAAAGGTTTATAAAAAACAATTTTAAATCCGTTGAATGTGACAATGCTTACAGCACAAAGATAGAGTACACGCAGCATTTAGAAAATGACCATTCGAAACATTTTGAAAAAGAAGTAAGAACATTTGAAAGTTATGAAGTTTTTTTAAATTAAAAACAAAAGAAGAAAAGGAAAGTACTACAAAATTTATTGTGCGGCAAATCATTTTTATTTGTCATAGAGATGGAATTGGAATGGATAAGAAATGGAACAAATCTAAGTCAACCGGTAAGAGACAACTTTTGGGCACCAATAAGATGGATGGTCACTATCCAGCTAAAATGTCTTTGACCATCTTTTCTACAGGTTCGTGTGATTTGGAGTATACTCGTATATCCTCCACTCACGTTGGGCATGAGTGTGAACTAGGAAGACTAACTTTAAGTAAGTCGGAGCGAGAAAAACTCGCCAAACAAATAGCCCAAAAAATTCCTTTGGATGTTATTTTAGATCAAGTAAGGGTATCACTGGTTGATAAAAACGTTTATCAGATCCATTTACTTAAAAAATCATTGTAAAAAATTGTATAATGTATAACTTAAATAAAAATGAAGTTTTGCCTAAGAGTGTTCATGCCTGGGTTCAGCAGATGCAGAATTTTAATAATAATGCTGTGCGATTTTATAAACCGAAAGGTCCTGTCATGTTCTGGAAGACCACATATTTTTAGAACAAGATGATTTTGTCTTAATCATATTTAACGATGCTCAACTAGATATTCTAAAGAAATATGGCAGTGATGTCGTGTGCCTAGATGGAACACATGGTTTTAACCCTTGCAATTTTGAACTTTATACAGTGCTTGTTCTTGATGACATGAGAAGAGGATTCCCTGCTGCTTTCATGATTTTTAACAGAGGCGAAACCTATGACATTATTCTTTCAAATAATAAAGAATCATCTCGGCGAATCGCTGAGAACTAAAACCTTTATGTCCAACATAGAGTGCCTATATAACAGAGTAGAGTGCCTATATAACATGTTGTATGTTATGTAGGCACTCTAGTCTAACATGGCCGAGCAATTCTTTTTAGCCTGGTCGGCAGTAATGCATTCTGCTGATAGATTTAGACTATTTTGCCCTTGGCATATTGATAGAGCCTAGAGATAGAATTTGAGTAATAAAAATAAAAACGCAAAATAAGAAAATAAGTGTTTATAAATCTTTAAAAGTTTTAGCAACGCAATCAAATAAGCAAAATTTTAAACAAATGAGCCAAAAGTTTCTTGTACAACGATGCGGACTGCAATTTGGATTAATCAAAAATAAAACATTCATTAAAATTTAGAAATAAGTATTTTAAAATTCAAAATAAAATAAGAAATAATTTATATTTCTAATATGATATAATTATAATATAATTTAATATAATTTTTAATTTATAATATGACCATAATTTTGTTTTCTATTACTTTTAGCGAATTTCCTTTGGAAATTCGCCTAATGGGATAGGCGTCATGGCGGAATTTGAACCTCGGACCACGACACAAATCCGTTTCAGAGGTCCCTAATGACGAAAAATAAGTTTCGAGACTTTATATATATACATATATATGTGTATATATATATATATATATATATATATATATATATATATATATATATATATATATATTATATATATATATATATATATATATATATATATATATATATATATATATATATATATATATATATAATATATATATATATATATATATATATATATTATATTATATATATTATATATATATATATATATATATATATATATATATATATTATATATATATACATTATGTATTTCTAGACACTTTCTTGTAAACACTCTATCTTTCGAACGGATTAATATTTTTTAACCGAAACTTGGTACAAAAAATCAACCTTTGGGAGGACACGAACTCTATTGAAAACCAGGTTTTTGTGACGTCATTAACCCGGTTTGCTGAGTCAGCGAATTTTCAAAAATCGGCAAAATTCAGGGTTAATATTTTTTGCCGCGAAAAAGGTCAATATTTATGTTTTTTGAGACGCTGAATCGAATGAAACCGGTCCGAAGTCGATACGACCACTCTAAGTGACCTAAAAATCGAAAAAACCATTGTAAATAACCCAAAACCAAAATTTAGGTCGATAAAAAATAAATTTCGAGAAGGGTGTCGTTTTCTATGTATTTTTGGGCGCTGAATCGAATGAAACCGGTCCAAAGTCGATACGACCACTCTAAGTGACCAAAAAGTCAAAAAAACCACAAAAATTATAGAAAACCAAAATTACGGTCGTTGAAAATTAAATTTCGAGTAGGGTGTCGTTTTCAATGTTTTTTGGGCCTCTGAGTTGAATGCCAGTGGTCCGGAGTCAATACGACCACTCAAACTCAAGGTACCTGGGTTCACATCCTGGAAGGGTCGATAATTTTTTATCGTTTTTTTTTTACTTAATATAAGTTTACAACTAGAAAATAATTCTGGCACGGTGGTCCGCATGTCGGGCGAATTTCCTTTGGATGCGAAAACTCAAACCCAGAGTACCTGGGTTCAAATCCTATTAGGGACAATAGTTTTTTATCGTTTTTTTACCTAATATAAGTTTACAACTAGAAAATAATTCTGGCGCGGTGGTCCGCATGTCGGGCGAATTTCCTTTGGATGCGTGCTTCCGTGCTTTTTACATTATATAAGTTTACAACTACTAAATAAATAATTCCGGCGCGGTGGTCCGCTGTCGGGCGAATTTCATTTAGAATGCGTGTTTCCGTGCTAAACAACCCATTTCTTGCTTAAGGTTCTGGTTCATGCTTTAGAACCTAAGCAGTTACTCAATTGTCAAGCACTGCTCGTAACTCATTTTGTCTGTATTTTCCAAAGGAAATGCGCTTAAACCTTTAAAGATAACTGACTAAGCTTAAAGATAAGTAACTAAGCTTTAAACTAGTGCAAATAATAGTGCGTACTTCTAATTTTAGAGGCATATTTTTGTACAACCAACTGGATAATTATGCATTTCCTTTGGAAAATACAGACAAAATGAGTTACGAGCAGTGCTTGACAATTGAGTAACTGCTTAGGTTCTAAAGCATGAACCAGAACCTTAAGCAAGAAATGGGTTGTTTTTAGCACGGAAACACGCATTCTAAATGAAATTCGCCCGACAGCGGACCACCGCGCCGGAATTATTTATTTAGTAGTTGTAAACTTATATAATGTAAAAAGCACGGAAGCACGCATCCAAAGGAAATTCGCCTGACATGCGGACCACCGCGCCAGAATTTTTTATTGCAAGATGGGCGGAAGAACTGAATTTTTTAGAGTCCATCCTAGTTTATACTATAAATTGATGTCAAATTGTTTTATTTTATTTGTAATTCAGTATAAATAAACATATTATTTATTTATATTGACACTATAAGTAAATATTTATTAACTTTTTAATAAGAATCGTAGAACTGAGAAAAAATTAAAATGAAATGTTTCCTTAAAAAACAACCCGCAAGAGATTAACCCGCGTGTTTATTTGAAAATGCCAAAAGAGTTACACTAAACCTGGGTGAAATCTCTAAATATCACATTTTAAAATATCCTTCCCATAGAATCCCTAGAATCTTGTGAAATAAATACGTCGGTTGGCTACACTGGATGAGAACTGTTGGCAAAGTCTGTTATGTTACCTCTCCCCGGTCCTCTTGATTTTCTTTAGACTGAATTATTTTCGATTTTTATAATGATTTTATTTTGTTTTAGTAAATTTTCAAGTATATTTTTATTCCTACATATATTCGTAAGTGTTTGAGTCGTTGTTATTCGTTAGTTCGTCTATTTTGTGTTGGTTATAGTATACAATTTTACGTGTGGTTTGATTCGTATTTTGATGTTAATAGTTACTTTTTATTGTTTTTAGGTGTCTTTTATAAGTTATAATCCATCTTTAGGAGAAGCAGTATCACTGACACAAGCAACAATAGATAATATATTAGGTAATTGTTTGTTTTGGTAGTTTGTTTTCCTGGTTGTTTATGTGAGTGGGTGCTATGACGTAAACAACTGTTTTTTATGTTTTAAATTTTACAACCTAAATTTAGGCTTAATTTTTATTTTAATTCCAAGAAGAATCTAAAGAAAATGCCTACTCAACCTCATATTAAAGTATTTATCCAGATTATATAGATTGTATTATGTGCTGGCACACTAAAACTTTTCAGCTGGTTCCCATTTTATTATTTTTGCTAGTTTACTTTGCCATGTTTAATGAACACCACCGATAATATAGCTCTACTTGACAAAATTGCCAACTCACCTCTTCTTCTACCTTTGATAAACTACTAGCGCTAAAAGTAGCGTTAAAAAAAATGAGAACACACAACACCCCTTTTCACCTGAAAACTGGCATGTATTAGCTATTCAAATTGTATTAGGACAACAAAATGGCCTGGCGTAGCATACCCCAATTAATAAAAAATGTGCCAAAGAAATGTCAATACTCACAGTGAAATAACTCAATGCTCTGCTGTATTTAAATATGTAATGTATGAATTTATGTTACACTAATAGTAAACGTATGGGTAAATCTTCGGTATACGGTGCACCCTGTTATCAATACTATATATCGATATATTTTTAGTTACGTGGCACGTGTTTACGTACCTTTTAAGTACTCAGTTCTCGTTTGAGAACTGAGTACTTAAAAGGTTAGCGGCGTCGTTAAATTATTAATTATAATTAAAACCGTATAAGTTAAAAAGTATTTAAAAGAAATTTTCATAACGAATATCTAATAATCAAGTAAACATTGTGTACTTGAGTTCTTCTGTCACACCGAATATTCACGAGTTTAATAGATTTTAACCGATAAGCTTACTATTGTCTCCACTACCTTGTGGAACCGGTGCTGCTATACAACAACCAAATTGCTGAGTGTGGTCCCCCCCTCATCTTTAAGAGTCTTCACTCTTATAGATATTGCAATCTAATTATTAATAAGAAGAATTAATTATTAATAATAATTTTCTAATTATCTTAATTTCAGCAACTTTTTGAAGTTAGCGTGAATACCAATTGAGTCATAAGCAGAAAACTGTAATAATTCTTTTACTAATTAATTTGTATTTATATTTCAGCTTCAAATGAATTGGTATTTATTAATTTCTATGCAGACTGGTGCAAGTTTAGTAATATGCTTGCTCCTATATTTGATGAGGCAGCAGATAAGATAATGGCAGCGTTTCCTAACCCTGGCCAAGTAGTCATAGGCAAGGTAGACTGTGATAAACAGAGTAAGTGATTATTTCAATAAAACGTTTAAACTGTCTGTTCCTAAGTATGAACTAAGAAAGTAGGAGAATTTTTTAAAGTTATCTTATGTAAGACAAATTTAATTTGTCGCTATTAAAGTGTTAGTTATGCTTCTTAAAGTTTTTTTATTATTATTTAAAATAGGTTGTTTTATTTAACTATTTGCCATCTAAAATGATATTAAATTACTTTTTTTATCTTATCAATTTTCATTAACACTTAAATTAATTTTTTATGCCTTAAGTAAAAAGATTTTGATAATTATTTAATGACCAATATGTTTTAAGGGTATTATCTCTTAATGAAAAAGTATAAATTTATTTTTGCAGTAAAGTCATAAAATGTGATAATAGTTTTTTGACCATATAAAGTATAGACACTTTTATTTTTATTTTATGTCCCTGTAAGAAAATATGTATTTTAACTAAATATGTGTGTGTATTGAAACTATGTGATGCAAGTGTGTGAAAATGAATAGATTGACTAACGAGTCTTAATAAGTTTAGCATTCTGAGAAAGACTTATTGTTACAGTTAACATTAAATAAAGATAATGTAAAGTTATTCCTGACACATACTGTTATTTTTCTTAAGTAAAAACAAATCCTTGGGAAAACCCTGTCTGTTTTTAAAAAGTTTCCTTTCTAAAATCCTAAAAAGTTAAATTATTTCTCTAATAGACTACTGTACTAAATTCTTGAAATTAGCAGCACTGACTGGTGATAAGGGTTAGATTTTCTAAACAATGCCATAACTACATGACAAAAAGTTGATTACTTTAAATTTGTTCTATTCTTAAGGCAACATTTTGTGGGTTTTACTTAAATTTTATGTTCTTATAAACTCTTAATTATAATTTTTATGAAAAATTCCATAGTGAAGGATAGGATGTTATAATTTGTAGCCATATGCATTGAGTCATATATAATGCCATTATATGTGCCAAGTTTCATCTTATTATTAGCATCAGTTCAATTTCTATTGAACGTTCATTATGTATACATATTCTTTAAAAAATGTTAGTTCCGATGTACCATGCACCTGATACGTAATGTTTCTATTAGTGTCTCTAACCAAGAAGCACTACAGTCTATCGTTCAGTTTAAAAATCCCCAAGGTCATAAGTATTTTGGGAATTGACCAATCAGAGAAGCTGCTGCCAACCTCTTATTTAAAAAGAGAAAAAAATCCCTACCACAATAACCGCTATAGGGAAAAAACCTTCTTCCAGGCAATTGTTCGCTTTGTTTGTAGTTCTTCTTTTGATTACATCATTTTGAAAACTACTTTCAAATTAATCTTAACAGTAATATTTTAAAATAAAACTACACAAAAGAAATGTAAAAAACATTGCCAAGAAAATACGGGTAAAATAACCTGATTTGTTTACATAGTTTTTTCCCGCTCCCTTCTTGCAGGGATTTTTTTTCTTAAGAATCAGTGGTGTCTAAACTGACCTGTCAAGATTTTTAAACTAAACGACAGACTGTAATATAACTTATGTATGACTAATTTTCCAACTGGTTTGGGAAAATAGTCATATTGTTAGATGACCCTTAATCTCAAATTAACAAGAAACATGTACAGCTCAAAAAATTATTACATTAACTTATTTACAAATAGTAGCTATATATTTCAAGCAGCCCTGTGATCATCTTCAGACAAATAATACTTTTCCTATGTAATATATAATAATAATATGCTTATTTGTTTAAGAACATAAAATTCTCATACAAAGGAGTTTGTTTAAAATTTAGATATGCAAAGAAAAAAAATAAAGATAATAAATAATTAGAAGTGAACATTGCATCACAGAAAAAGAAAATAAACTTTTTTTTAAAAAATAAAATATACAATTTTAATAAAAAGTTATTAATTAAAAATAGTGAAAAAACGTCTTTGAGGAAACACGGAGAAAAGGTTTTAGTCACTCATTATTGATCTTCTATAAAGAGATTTAGTAATGTATAAGTGAAGACTATTCAAATTTTGATTGTTCAATAAATAGAGTAAATCTTCTAATTTTGTCTCTGTGTTACAATTTTTTTAGGAGACTATTTCTAAGGTCTCTGGTATTAGAGTCAGAAAATGTTCAGGGTGTCATTAGCTTCAGTGCGTAGTGGAGTTGAGATGAAATGGTTGGCCATGAGAATAGAAATAAGCTGATCTGGATGATGATAATCTTAATTAGGCTATTATACTTTTCCTAAGTATACCTATGGTAGAAATGAGTAAAAATTAAGAAAATAAGTTTCAAACTTATAAATATAAGTATATAAGTAAATATAAGTATAAGTATTTATAAATAATAATAATATTTCACTTTTTATATTTATATCTCAACTTTTATTTAATACATTTCTACCCGTACTGTAAGAGTTTTGTTGAGTTAATTACGGTCAGATAAGATAAGCAACTGTGACAAATGAGTAATAATAAATTTCCTTTTTTGCCTTTTTCATTAACTTATACTTTTTATTGCAGCAATAAAACTGTTATTGTTTGATTACCTTTGATATAATGTAGTTTGTAAAACTTTTGTTACAACAATAGGTTCGACTGACCTTACTTATTGAAAATGCTCTTTTTGGTTTATAATTGACCTAGTATTATGGTCATATTTAATATTGAATTATGGTCATTATAAATGACCATGGTCATTATTAATGACCATGGTCATTTATAATGACCATGGTCATTCTTCACTGTTCAGATTTTATTATTTATATTTTAGAACAATTGTAGTTTTATTTGCTTTTTTAAACCATAAAAACAATCTTTTTAGATTATAACAAAATAATTATTAATAGAGAAAATAAAATAAAATGCATATCACTGATTACTCTATGATGCAAATATTAAGTAGAAAAATGTACAGTTATTTTTAACTTATGTCAGAAGTTCCCCTTAGCCTCTTGATTCTAAAAATATTGTACAAAGAGCTTTAAAAAAAGCAGCTTGAGTGCTAGAGTAAAGATTTCAATAGTTTTCCTAAACTCCTTAAAAGAAAAGAATATTAAGAGTTAGTTAAACTTGTCAAGGAGTGTAAAAAGCTTATGTCTGAAAATCCAATTTATTTTATGAAGGAATTTTTCATCTGTAAAATATAATTTTAAAATAGTCTTATGAATTAATAATAAAAAATAAATAATTATTTTAATTTGTGTTTGTTTTTGTTTGATTAGCATTATCCATTGTAATTTTATGTACAAATGCAATCTGAATTTTATTTACAAATGAATCTGAATTTTATATTCAAATGAGATGATGACAAGTAATGGTTTGTTTACAGAGTTTATGGGGGGGATACAGACATTCCTATTGGTCAGTTTAGTATTTTTGTTTTTTATATAACGGTATTGACCCTTTCAAAAATTTACCTGATATGGGCTCATTCCGCTCTAATTCACCTGAGATGGGGCTAGTTGGAACTTAAATTGGAAAATCACTGTTGCTATTGAATAAATAAATGACTTTATTTATTCTAAAATAAACAATTTTTCTTTGGGTACATTTCAATTTTCAAGTCTACTCCATGGCTAGAGCCGTCTGGAGGAGAGTTGCTCCTGATAAATATATATTTAAATAAAATTAAATATATATTGTTAACTTCCTAGTTTAATTAATTGTTTGCTAAAAGCACCTTTGATCTATGTTGCCAAGTTATTTTTGTGTAGTTTGCCAAAGCAGTTAGCCCTTCCTTTATATTTTGATTTTTAAATATTTAAAATTCCAGAAGCTCTAAAGTTATTGAACTATTTATGAATTGATTTTTATTTAAATAATGATGATTAAAATATTTAAATCTAAATTCTACCAACTCAGGGCATTCTGCCATAAAATGCAGGTTGTCTTCTGGCTTACCTTGGTCACAGAGATTACAGACATTGCTTATACCTTCCTTGTTAAGATTGTAATTAAGATTCAAGAGTGTTGCTGTTGAATTTATTACTAAACTGTCTTACATAGTCCCAGGCAACATTTATTTTTTGTTTAAATGAAAAATAATTTCTGGTTTTGTAATATTTTGTATCAGTGATAGGCAGTTTTTGTGTAAATTATTATTTTTTTCATTGTTGTAATTCAAAGTTTTAATTACTTATTAATTAGGCTTGCTAAGCCACAAGTGAAATTTAAATTACATGAAGTTAATATGTTTTACAGATAGTATAGCTAGTAGATTTCATATAACTAAATACCCGACGCTTAAGTTGATACGTAATGGTCAGCCTGCAAAGAGAGAGTACAGGGGACAGAGATCTTCCGAAGCATTCCTTGAATTTATCAAAAAACAACTCGAAGATCCTATTAAAGAATTCACCGATCTAAATGCACTTAAAAATTTAGATGTAAGTATTTAATTTAGATGAGATGTTAAAAAGGTTTTACATTAAAAATCACATTTTATTTGAATTGCCTTTAAAAAAGAGTTTAATGTAAAAGGATGCTTCAAATTGGTAAAAACAATATTAATTTCTACAAACACACATAACATTTTTTTATATTAAAATGTTAGCAAATTTAATTAGTACATGACACTTGTGTTTTGTTTAACATTTTTTATTGATTAATATTAAAACAATTATGATTGTTACAAGTATTAGAGTTAAGTGGCTTGAGAGGCTTAGCAGAGAAACAATCTAGTGATTGTACTCAGGCGTGAGTTAGATCTCACGTCACAGAATTCCATTGACACTTTTGGAAATGAGAAAACTGTTATTGATGTAACTTTTTTATAAATAATTGTAGTCAAATGACATAAAAACACCTGGACCCTTTAGGGTCATGACCTGTTGCGGGTTTAGTATACACAATACACCCCAACCAAGGGCGCTTGCAAGCAGGAGTCCCAAAAACTGGCAGCCCAACTTCTTTTCTTAATAATTAGCCCATTAAATTTCTGCAGAAATGCTTCATTTCTACTGTTTAGTCTAGCATTCAGGCAAATTGCCTTCATTGCTAGCGGGGCTACAAATATTGCTTGTACCAGGCAATTCACATCGTTTTCAGTAATTGTGTTCTACTTTTTTTAAAAAAATGCTTATCACTATCTTTCTTTTACTCAAATTAATGAGTTTAAGTTTAAACGTCAAAAAGTTAAGTATTTTTTATCCCCTAATAACGTTAAAAAGGATTATAAAGTTTTATCAAATTAAATTCTTTAACTGGAATTTCTACCCCCAAATTCTACCAGTAAATTGCACCTGCGTGACCAAGGCGTAATTAAAGTTATAAAAAAAAATATAGAAAAAAGCCAAACTTTATTTAAGAGAAATGGAGAATAATGCAGAAAAAAAATCTTTTAAAGATGCTATTAATTATATTTCATCAGTTTGGGATAATATAAAACCACAGGTCATTCAAAATTGTTTTAACAAAGCCAAATTTGAAAAAAATAATTATCCCTGAGATACCCTTGTGCGAAAAAGTTAAAGATGACGAAGACAATGATCTGCTTGAAAGCTATTTAGAACATCATAGTTGATGATAATCTAGCCACGGGTAATACAAGAAATATACAGGAAATAATCCAAGATAATAATAACGATCCCGCAAATAATTGAATTCGACAGTAGCGACAGGCAAGCAAGAGAAGAAGAGAGCTCACTGGTTTCTTTAAAAGAAGTGTTTTTGCACGTCCACAATTAAAAAAGTCTTAAATGCGATTGAAAATGCAGATAAAATGTTAATTGATTTGAATAAAATCAAAAATTTCATTTCGTTTCATAAATTTTCATGAACATAAACAAAAAAAAAATAACCAGCTATTTTACAAAACAGTAGTATTTTATGTATATTTGTTATATTACTATAGTAAGTAAAAAAATATTTATTTATTTATTTACAGGCAATTACCCACAAACATTATGGTTATAAAAAACATGAATAAAAGTAGTAAAATATACAAATCAAAAATAAATAATAATTTAGACAAAAATTATAGCACATGAAATGAATAATTCAACAAAAATATAAGACAAACTATTGCCTACAAAATTAGAGAATTCCTTAAAAAAAAGAAAAAAGTAAAGATTAAATGAAAGATAACTATAAAAAATTTAATGTAAATAGGTAAATAAATTAAGTACACTTTGATTACTGGGGCTAATTTAAATTGCAATACTAATCATTTTTAAATTTGCATTGATTATTATTAAATAATAATTAATGCCTTTGTTATTTTTTTATCATTCTCGGTTAATACGCTTTGCTGCTTGAGACGCTCTTTTTTGTGGTCCCTTCAAAAACATTTTAAGTGGATTCTACTTTATATCACAGCTGTATATAATTTAATAATTTTGAATTATATTATTTCATTATTAATTTGAATTATCTGATCTTTTTATCAGACAAAGAAAAGGATGATAATCGGGTTCTTTGATGAGAAGAATGTACCAGAGTACCAAACATTCAGAAGAGCTGCTTCTAATCTCAAGGAGGACTGTCAGTTTCACGTTGGATTTGGGTGTGTAATTAAACTTTAAACTTAATTAGAACTGAACAATACAGTCTTGAAACTGTATCACTGTTAGAGCAAATAGCTAACTGGTGCTTTGGAGTCACCGTGACTCTTTAGAGCCTCTTTGCAGCCACATTGTCGTCGTCTTGTAGAACTTTGTCGTATTAGCAATGTCGCACTGAAGCCAAATTTCCAAATGTAATAATCAAAACTAATGATTAGTTTACATGGCATTATGTAAAGAAATAAAATTGGAACTAATGCTGAAAATTAAAATAAAGTTTTTCCATTAATTAACCTCTAAGTTTATTGTTTCGACCGGGGTTTTGTGATAAAAGCACATTTTATATAATAAATAAAACACTATATAACTTTTTTAAAAACTTGTCTTAATATTACTTGGTCTAATATAACAATAAAATACAATAAATCAGACATGTTTTGGGAAGTATACCATCATCAGTGTCTATATAAACTAAAATTAGATTTATTATTGCTATATGTATGTAGTAAAGGTAGAAAGGTGAGAGACATCTTAGATCTAGGCAACAAAAAAAGGGTCTCCTGCCCTTTGTTCTACCTGTACTAAGGATTAACAAGTTCCTGAAGTAATAACAATATACAGTCGGACCTCTATATACAGAGACAAGTCTTTGTTTTTGACTCCATCGTCAGAATTTTTTAATAATTTGATTTTTTCAGAAAGGGACAGCGATTTCCGTATTGACATTTTAATAAACTCGATTTACAAACAAATAATAAGTTTCACAAACGAACTGGTCAGACCGAATACCAAATTAAAACTGAAAGATTTTTAGTTCTATGCTGTGTTAATCCTAATTTCATAGAAAATTGTAAAGAAAGAGTTCGCAAAATTAAATAAGGCAGGGCGAGAATTAATAAATAATTGTTCTGGGAAATTACAGAAAAACAGAAGTGCCATTTCAGTCAATTCCTTGAAAGTTTGCGGGTCTTGTATTTATCTTTATTTCTGAAAATTTTGTTCATTATATAGAAATTTTTTTTCGTTAAATAGAAACACTTTTAAACACAAAATTCAAGGGAACGTAAAAAAATTTGTTACATAGAGACTTTCGTTGTATAGAAGTTCGTTATATGGAGGTCCGACTGTAATATAATACAAGCATATATTTTAACAACAGGAAAAAATTAGAACCCATAAAGCTGAGTGGCCAGAGTGTGGGGACTCCGAAAAACAGTACAAAGCCATATATTCAAAAGAGATTAATCTACAGTTAGCAAATACTAAAAAACTACCTACTTAAGCAACTAGAAATCAATAGAGCCTTCAAAACAAATACCCCATGTTTCAATGATTAAACTAGATTATTAGACCAAGTAATTAAAACAAGTATTTTAAAAATTTATATAGTGTTTTATTTATTATATAAAATTAATTAACCTTACAAATTAGTTGATATGTAATAAATATTGTATATTTATTACACTAATTTCAAGAAATTTGATTCCAAAATCACTATATTCCGGTAATTTTTTTCCATGTTATTGTTTGATGTATACATATTCATTATATATATATATTATATATATTAATATATATATATATATATATATATATATATATATTATATATATATATATATATATATATGTGTGTGTGTGTATTATGTATGCATGTATTTATACATACATTATACTAATCATTTGAAGTAAGCTAGTATATTCTATACTTCTATATGTAAGTATAGAAATATGATTTCTTTGATGCATTTTCTTACTTTGATTGATGTTATGCATGTTTAACTTTGTTTGTGTATTTTTGCATGTTACATTGATTTAAAGTATTGACTTGTTATTCCCCTTCCCCTTTCTTGAACTTTTCATGGCAGAGGTTAGACCAGGTTCTTACCTGGTCTAAGGACAACAAACTAAATAGTAAACAGTAAAATAAGATGCTAAATAAACTAATGACATAAAAATTCAATCATATTTCTATTCTATTTACGTCTGCAAATATTTCAACATTTTGATCATGTAGTAGACCTCTGGTGAATACGTTATTTTACCTTAAAACTTATTGCGTTATTTAGTCCAAAAGTCTTTTGGTTCAGTATTATTTTTTTGAAAATTATTTCCAAGGCACTTAAACCTCTTATGTGGGTCTCTTGTGACCGACTGGTGCAGTAAACATTTGTCAATTTTTTTAAACTAAGATTAACTTTTTGACTACAGTCAGATAACTAAAACAGGTTTTTATATCCCTGATATGAAATGTGAGACTAAAGTAATAATCAGCTGATTGGCTTAATTGTCTTATTGCTAGCCCATTAGACTTGAGTGATGTATCCAACATATTGTCTACTTATGTTGAATATATCTTCAACAACTGTGGGATATATCTTCGGAATATAGGATGTAATAGATGGAAGCTCATAGTTTTAAAAAAAGTCAAATTAAAGATTGTATGCTCTACAAAACTGAAACCGTTCAAATAGAGGTTGGTGTTTTCATTTATGACTGTATCCCTGAACATGCCTTCCCCACAGGGGATTATTCAACATCTGTACTGTTCTTGTTTATGCCGAAAGACCAAAACATTTCAGTTATTTTTAGTTGTATATATTAGATAAAGGTTGTTTTGCATGTCTGTATTATGTTGTTTAATATAAAATGATTGCAGAGAGTTGACTAAAGCTGCGAGAAACACTCTGAATGATGGGTAAGAATCTAGTTTCAAAACATTACATTTTACTGGGGCTTTTGGGTGTGCTGATATTTTTGACCTTTTTGCTTTTTGAATTCCGACCTAAAAATCAATCAACATGTGTTATTTGATATTTTATTCTCAAATCACTTGTTGCCAATCCTTTATAGTTTTGAATATTATTATGAGAGCCCTTTGACCTTTTAGCCGCTAAGTAGCATGGGCATCTCGTTGCCCTTGTTTAGCAGCAGGGGCAACTTGTTGCTCTTGCTAAGTAGCACAGGTATCTTGTTTTCTCTTGCTAAGCAGCATGGACATCTCGTTGCCCTTGCTTAGCAGCACGGGCAACTTGTTGCTCTTGCTAAGCAGCATAGACATCTCGTTGCCCTTGCTTAGCAGCATGGGCAACTTGTTGCTTTTGCTAAGTAGCATGGCCATCTCATTGCCTTTGTTTAGCAGCATAAGTATCTTGTTGCTCTTGCTAAGCAGCATGGGCATTTTGTTTGCCCTTTTTTATCAGCACGGGCATCTCGTTGCCCTTGTTTAGCAGCACAGGCATCTTGTTGCCCTTGCTAAGCAGCATGGATATCTTGTTGCCCTTGTAGCAATAATATGCCTGTTGCCATCTCTTTGCCACAAGATGGTAACGGGATGTCATCTTGTTGAAATAATCACACGTATGTCTAAACTTATAAAATAATATCATGATACTGATTCCGATTATTTTTTGAATCATGACTAAGCAAGTTTTTACTAGTTGGACAACACAACAAAAAAATTCTGACGTATTTTTCCCTTTTGTTAAAGTTTTCCTCCTTTTTTCACTCCTGTCTACCTCGGAGTTAATGCATGCTTTCCAATGTGTTTATGTAGTGTTTATATTATCTTCTAAATTATTTTTATATTCATGTTCATAATTGTTCAATTTACTGCAATGAATGAGGTATAAGTTTTCTTTACCTCACTCTTGTCCAGGTTTGGGGTTAAAATTTAAAAACTGATGTTAATTGCTTATGCTAAACTTTCAATCTGATGATTTCTATGAAATATGTTTTTTGTTCAAATGCGAGGTTTGAACCCCGTGTTTAACCTCCTAGAGGATTCACCGTTGTTTTAACCACCGTGTTTAACCTCCTAGAGGATTCACCCCCCCCCCCCCCTTCTGGCAGTAGTTGTGTAAAATTAATTTTTCTCGGTGAAAAATACTGTGTGAACAGTTAATGTTAAACCCAAGGGAGTTGAACATAGGGTTGGACCCCCTACCAAACCCCACGTGTGAGCAAAGTAAAAGATTGCTAGACTACTGCTCTGTGTTCATGATGTAAATGCTCTCATAAACTGTGTTTGGTTGTGGCTTGTGTGTATTTTAATCCATTGATTAAAAAACAGATTTTGTAAAACAATGATATTTTAATTTTATCGCACTCAATTTTTTATAAAACTCAATAGTATCAAATGATGTATTTTAATTTTATCGCACTCAATATTTTATAAAACTCAATAGTATCAAATGATGTATTTTAATTTTATATAACTCAATAGTATCAAATGATGTATTTTAATTTTATCGGAGTTAATTTTTTATAAAACTCAATAGTATCAAATGATGTATTTTAATTTTATCGCACTCAATATTTTATAAAACTCAATAGTATCAAATGATGTATTTTAATTTTATCGCACTTAGTTTTTTATAATATAAAATATTATACCTTATAATATAACATAATAATTTTTCTGTAATTATAATTCTCTATAATTATTTTTTTAGTTTTATTATTTTGTTTTTCAAAAGTTAATTAAGATTTATTTTTGATTTTTGAGGCTTTGAAGATTTCCAAAAGATTTGGAAGCTTGCTTCCTTGATAAATATTACGTGTGGGGAAGACTTAGGTGTTTCATTAATACTCTTTACTTGCACTTCTTGACCATTACGTTTGTTTCAGATCTGCTGTTCAAGCGATGCACCCTCCGGGTCAACCGATCATTGTGTTTAGACCAGACTTGGCTTTATCTAACGAGAGAGATGAAACGTATACTGGAAGTCTTAAGGACTACGACGAGCTCTCTGTCTGGATGCATGATAAGTGTGTTCCGTTAGTGAGAGAGATAACATTCGAGAATGCGGAAGAACTAACGGAGGAAGGACTACCATTTCTCATATTGTTTCATCTTCCTAAGGATACCGACTCTGTCAGAAGATATAAAGATGTTGTTCAACATCAGTTATTGTCAGAAAAACGTAAGTATAATTGATGAATTTTACTTTAACTTAGGTTCAAACAGCAATATATCTCGAGAATGAGAACATATTCAAAGTCTAGACTTTCTGTGGCTATTGATAGCCATTAAATTGCCAACACACATGGCACAATTTACAAAATTGTAATATTATACCAAATTTATCAATAATAATACAATAAAAACATCAATAATACATAAAATACATTAATTAAAGGTATAATCAAAAACCTCTTCAAAACTGAAAAGACATTTTTTGTCAACAAGTCCTTTTAGTTTAATGCAGTTTTATACTCTTTAAAAGGTGACTTTTCTTTTTAGCTTATCATTGGAGCTTAGATTAATGTAGAACTTAATTCCTTAAGCCTTGTGGCTTACTTCTGACTTCCACAATCAGTGGGATAGTAGATTAATATAATATTGCTGTAATTATGAGATAATAAAAACCTTTTTACTTTTAAGAATGATGTGTAAAATTTTTTAGTTTAGATTCTTGGTAACAATTAGCTGACAAATTCTCAATCGTACTAAATTTGTCCTTTAATTCTGCACACATGTTTAAACAAAACTAAATTTGTGCTGAATTAAAAAAAATAGTACCTAAACTCTAAGAATAGGAGCAATACATATTTTGTAGTATTTACAATATTTTACATATTATATTTTATATTTAATTTATATATTATAATTTACAATATTTTATATTTAATTTATATATTATAATTTACTATATTTTACTTATTATATTTTATATTTAATTTATATATTATAATTTACAATATTTTACATATTATATTTATATTTAATTTATATATTATATTTTACAATATTTTGTTCAATATTTTAACAAAATTAACAAGATGGTCAGAAAATCAACTAGATCTGTTACTAGCCCAGCTTTGAAGACAATTTTCTGTAGCATGGATAATCCTTCTTTTTTTATAAAATTTAGTTACATGGTATAATTAAAGAAGTGCAATTCTCTTGACAACAAACTTAGTAGAATAGATCGCTTAACTACAAACTCTATTTATTATCAAGAGTAAGTACTCTTGATAAAGTATTCATTAGGCTAGATATCTTAACTGCTCTGCTAGCTCTATCATTGACAGAATAGTTCATCAGCTGTCTAGATAAATACTCTTTAGATTAGAGGTTTGATTATATTACACTCTGAGGGTTCAAGATTTAGAGTATATATATATATATATATATATATATAATATATATATATATATATATATATATATATATATATGTATATATATATATAACCATTTATTTGCATATTTAAAATACCTTAAACAAACTTTAAAAGACAAAAGCGTTTGAATTATCTACATGCAAAATCAGGCATCATATATATATATATATATATATATTATATATATATATATATATATATATATATATATATATATATATATATGCATATTATTAATGCCTTATAGTTATTATGATTCCTTATTTGTTTAATTAATTTTATAGAGAATATAAACTTCCTAACTGCTGATGGTGAGAGATTTGCCCATCCCCTACACCACCTAGGTAAATCTATAGATGACTTGCCCATCATAGCTATTGATTCATTTAGACACATGTACCTGTTTCCTAAAGCTGATGAAATGGAAGTACCTGGTAAACTTAAACAATTTGTACAGGTAAGTAATTTTGTTTACAAACTTTTTCTTATTTTATAAAAATTAACCACTGAGATTAGTGAATGAAGATGAAGTCCATGTGGCGTTACACTATAGTCTGTCTTTCATATCTAGGCACCTCATGTATAATAATGATAATAATAAACCATTTATTAATGTTCTTAAATAATATTATACTAGCAATATTATAAATTTATTAATTGTAGATTAAACATTAATTCAGCCAAAGCTGTGGTTAGTGGCTTAGCCAGCTAGTTTGGTAATTATATAAAAATTACATCAATTATCATTAAGTAACTTAGATAGAACTGATTATTTTTAATTTCTACATTGCATTACCAATTGATACTTTACATTTTAATATTATAATGATAATTTTAAAACACATAAAACTATTCCCTTTTTTGGTAAAATACTCTTTAGAGAATCTCAGACATGCTATCTGAAGACTCTTCTGCTGAATAATTTTTTCTGTCTGAAACTTTGCTTAGCTTCTGTAAATATCCTGTGGAGAGTTATTTGTTAACCACTCTACTCACTCTGTGTTAATATAATACTGACTAAACTTTTATTTGTCTAGGATTTATACTCTGGTAAACTTCACAGAGAGTTTCACTACGGTCCGGACCCTAACGATATTCACGGTCATGCGGATCAACCCACCACTCCACCTGAATCAACCTTCAAGAAACTTGGACCATCTAAGAACCGCTACACGCTTCTAAATCATGACGAACTTTAAATAAAAAAAAAGGCAATGCTAACTTAATATTTTAAGAGGCGTGATAGTCTAGTCAGTAGAAAATATTAAGTTACTCGATTGATTATGAATACTTCTTGCATGGTTTGTGGTCTTATTGTTCTAATGTGAGGTATTTTACTTGATGAGTTGTGCGGGTAAAACAAAATCAAATTACATAATCAAACACCTTAACTTCAATGTTCTTTTAACTTTACATAGAAAACCATTGTCTTATGGTTTTATTATAGTTATTTATGCAACAAGGGATCAAAGGATGTTTTACCACATAGTGGGGTTTCACTGAAAATAAAACTGCATTTGCTCCGGAGGCTGAATGCCAAGAGAGGTAAACCATCTCCTCTAAACTATCCCTGTGTTAACTTCACTTTTGTTTATTTATTGTTGAGGCATAGCCGATGGAAATAAAATCCGAGAGCAGAAATGCTTTGATCCATGTTATAATTAAATTTTATCTAAGACTTGTTGACTAGTTTTTAATAGCTGCTTATGACTATAATATTTGATATCTTTAAATTTTAATTCCATTACAAAGACTAGTTGGTCAAGGAACATGTGACCTATCTTACCTATTATACCCTTCATTATGCAACCTACTGAAACCTTCTCAAAAAAAAACAGATGATTTAAACCACTACCTATAACATACAAAAAAATATACCTAAATAAAAACATTTATTTTGGTATCTCTGTTTTCCTTCTCTAGTGCGGGAAAGTGACTTTCCCACCCTAGAATAGCTATTTTCGTTACGAGGAGTAGATATTTTTTTTAAATGTTTTTATAAAATCTTTAAATTGTTACTTAATCAAGTACTTATCAGGTAGTTACTTATCATTAGATGGGTATCTGATACCACAGACTGATGGTAAAATATTTTACCATATGAATGCAATGCAAGCCACTTATCATGAAGATTTTGAACTATTGGCAACCTTCATAGAGATAGTATTACTAGAGAGGTCCTGTCTGTTGAATTTCGAAACATAGAGGCATTATTACTAGAGATGCCTTATTTCTTGACAACCCTCATAGAGATGATATTACTAGAGAGGCCCTGTCTGTTGAATTTCGAAACATAGAGGCATTATTACTAGAGACGCCTTATTCTTGACAACCCTCATAAGATGATATTACTAGAGAGGCCCTGTCTGTTGAATTTAGAAACATCAAAAAAGTAACTTGAAAACCTTTCACTATTAATATAATGAAATAAACAGAACATATAAAATACAAAACCACACACAAAAATGTTTGAAAAGCAGACAACTATTGATTTATTCAAATAGGGAGGACACAACAGCTCTTATCATTCCCTGGGTAGTGTGATATCATGTATGTACATTGGTGCCGAATTTTTTTGATTTTTCATAATAATTACTATTACGTAAATATTACATTATGTTTTGAACATTTTGTCTTAAATTAAGTAAAATTACTTTAAAAAGTTGTGATTTTTATCTGTAGCATATATTCTTTAATTATCTGTGTTGTATAAATTTATTTAATGTGAAGTATACCCTCAGTTTGTCTCCGATAAGGGTTGTAGAGGGTTGGGAGTCTCTAGTCTCCCTCTAGGGAGACTTAGTTGGAGTGAAGTACCGTTCTGGTACCCACTCTAGACGCCTTATCACTTGGTTAATCTACCTAATTACTCCCTTTAAGTATTATGCTCTTTAGATTTATTGTAACCTTAACTCACTTTTGGACAAAGAGACTAATACTATTAGAGGGAGTACAGAACCCGATTAACACAGTGATAAGGGGTCTGGAAGTGAGACAGTTTCCATATGTGCCGTAACTGTACTTACCCCTACTATAGTCTCCCTAGAGAGAGACTAGATACTCCCCCACCCCTCTACAACTCCTATTGTAGCATGCACTCTACTAACGGCGGAGATTTTTCAGTGATGCCACATTAAACCACTTTATTCAACACAGACAATTAAAGAATACATGCAATAGATAATAATTCAAACTTAGAATTCAAAGAATGAGCTGAATTAATAAAAAAGAATAAAAGAATTAATTAATAAATTAATTAATTAATTAAGAATTAATATAAAAGAATGAGAAGAATTAAAACTTATTTTAAATTCATTTTACTTGATTTAAAACAACATAGTCGAAAAAAGAATGTAATATTTACGTGAAATTGTAATTATTAGGAAAAATAAAAAAAATGACGTCACCAATGTACCGTTACGGCACCTAACTACCCAAGGAATGATAAGAGCTGTTGTATCCTCCCTCTAATAGTGTCACTTTGCTTTTGGAGGAGGTTTGAATGAGGTTACTCAGAGCCCCAGAAAGGTGTTTAAGCTTTTATTTATTTATTACATATTTGAGGTTACTTTATTACAAAGTTTCTCAATTGTCAAAATTTTACAAATAAATGAAAAGAACAAAACAAGAAAACAAATAGATTATAAATTATTAAATAGACTGCATGAACATAGGCAGCATAACTTAAATAACAAACTTGATTAAAAAAAAACAAAAAAAGCATAACATTACATAAGAAACACTAAACATTTAAGGTGGGAATACTAAATTATCAGCTAAAAATTCGTAAACATTATAGTAGGCTTTCTCAAGCAACAATGTTTTAATGCTTTTTTTGAAATTTTTGGGTGGAAGTTCAACTATTGAAGCTGGTAATTTATTAAAGCACCTTATCCCATTAAAATTTGGGGACTGATGTGATTTGTTGAGCCTACAAGTGGGAATATTGATGTTAGCAATATATCTAATGCCATAATTGTGGTTCTTATTATAATTGAACTCCCCCTCATCATACTTTGCTTTAACGAACAACAACAATGAAAAAATATAGGCTGAATGAAAAAAGCTTCTTAATGTATTGTGATAGGCTATATCCCCTCTAGTAATATATCTCTATGACAAACACAAGTATTGAGAATCAACCAATAGGATTCAAGACATGAGAATAAAGTTGTGGCATTATAATACTATATGCTGATTATTTAAGTGTGGAATCGGAACAAACTCATTATTGCTGGAGTCAATTTGAAAAAGATTAGATTACGTGAGTACTAATAGTGGCTTAATAAATCAAAATTTAAAGCTTTTACTGATTAGACTAGACTATAATTAGATCTCCCGGATGATTCCATCTTAAGAAACTTTTCAAATGTTGTGAACAAAATTGTAAGAAAAAATACTGAATCCTTGACTTGTTGGTGAAGTACAAACGACATATTTCTTACACGTTTGGACACAAATGCTTGTTTTAATGAATTGTAAAACACTGTTTGATATAGTGATAGTAATTATAAAGAGCTGAGAGATCATCTCTCCTATAGCAAGTAGGCCTTGCCTACCACTTGGATAGCATGTAAGACCGCGTTGTTGGGCCCTTTTTTGCTACCTCCCATTAATAGAAGATAGTATTCTATCTTGAAATCCTAGAGAATGCGTTTGGTGTCTAATTCTCAGGGGAGCTTTGACTTTGCTATTGTATATGTTTTCATAGCTTAAACTAAAAACAACACTTGCCCCACTACAAGGCTAAGCTTTCCGGATCTTGAAACCATAAGAAAGTATATATGTGTTTATATACATACATATTATATATATATATATATATATATATATAATATATATATATATATATATATATATATAATATATATGTATGTATTGAAAGCATAAGAAAATATATATGTGTTTGTATACATACATACATATATATATATATATATATATATATATATATATATATATATATATATATATATATATATATATATATATATATATATATATATATATATATATATATATATATATATCGCACGCCTTATCAAATTTAATTTGCGACAGGATATAGTCTCTATACATGTGTGTGGAATAATTACTGACAAAATTATGAGAAATAGTTCTAGACGTTAGATGAATTACTGAATTATTTTCACTATCTTGTCTTATTTCTTATTACAATCTAAATGCTTATCATTGTTTCTTATTGTTAATTTTTTTAAACAGTTCTATGATTAAGTTTGTTTATATCTTTCCGATATTAAATGAATTCAGTTTATCATCGGCTTGTTTTTTTAATTCAACTTTAGGTAAATTTTAAAAGCGTTACCTCTGAGACTTAACATCGGTAGAGACTTTGATAATTCCAGTCTCCTCTTCTGTTGAGGTGGCTCTGTGATGACAACACTATTGAAACCTTCTCTTTATCGGGCTACAATCCCTGCGGGATTCGTCTTCTCTTTTCCTCCCTCTATACCGACCACAGACCCACCTACTGGATTCTCGGGTGAATTAAAGAACAAGCCGTATATTTGACTTTGTTTTGAAATGTACAAATGAATGTGCTATTCATAGCTTATTATTTAATAGTTTGAAGTGTCAAATAAAATAAACTTTTCTGTATAATATGACTAAAATTTTGTATCGTTAAAAAAATAGAAACTTTATCTTTATGAAATTCATAAATATGATTGTACTAAATATAGTTTAATTTACCAATAAAATATGGTTTTCTTACTTTAGTTAAGTTCTTAAGTATTATATTTTGATTTTAGTTGTACATTTTTTACACTGACTTGCAATTATTAACTTAATCTACTAATTTGATTTAATAAGGCTTAACTTGCTAAATAAAGAGATGACTCCTTTTCAAGTTTTAAACCATTCTTTAGCTGTATTACCCTTTAGTCTTAATTTGTTTTAAAAGGAGCTAGATATTTCTCTTTCAATTTATGGTTAGAATATTTTAAGCTATGTTTTACCTATCCTTAGAGTTGATGGGTTTGATGACATTTGGTTGTCATTAGTTTGGCCTTAGGAGAACACTGAAATGAATAATTGTCACAATTCAACTTTCATTAACTTTTAATCCATTGGTGATTGAAAAAAAATCCGTCATAGGTTAGGTTACTTATGGCCGATTGAAAAAAATCCGTCATAGGTAAGGTTACTTATGGCCGATTGAGAAAAATCCGTCATAGGTAAGATTGCTTATGGCCGATAAAAAAAATCCGTCATAGGTAAGGTTACTTATGGCCGATTGAAAAAAAATCCGTTATAGGTAAGGTTACTTATGGCCGATGTCATAAGTAAGGTTACTTTTGAAAACCCGTGTCTAAAGGTTATGATTCCAATCCAGTTAATTTTTTGACTAATTTTTATTGTAACAAGGTCTAAAAATATTTTGAATCAACATTAAAATGTTTGAAGAAAATGAGTCCAAATATTTGAGCTAAAAGTGATAATGGTGTGTTAAAACAACTCATCAGTATTTTATAAAATGTCATCAAACCTTGTCTTTTTTATCTAAAATTTTAATTAATAATATTATCTTTTTTTCAAAGACAGTTCAGACCTAGCGTAGGCTATTAAAGCCATACTATCGACATCTATTGGTATCCTTTTGAAAATTTAACTTTTTTATATATTTTACAATCAATGGTTTAAATTAAGAGAAGAATTATTCAAAAACATTGCGAAACATAACATCATATGGATCGTAACTGCTTTCTCTCAATTTTTTCTTGAGCACTGGACCAGTAAGGTCGAATTAAGTCCATTTTTGGTCCTGTACCCTGTAGACACTAAACTAATGGTCGGACCAAACTAAATTGAATTTTTTCAAGTATATGTTTGCATAAAATAAAAATCCAGTCTTAAAATTTTTAGTTTTCTACTATTCACTTTTCTGATCTTTCTATACTTAAACGAATTTCCGAAATAAAAATTGTGTCAAGTGCATTCGGCTCCTAAGTTTCTGTTTAAGTAAATTTTAGTGATATCCTTGGTAGGGAAATGGGCTTAATAATATCACACTTATACAAGTTTCATATTCTTTAAAACTAACATTCCATATTTACGTTTTCTTTTTTATATTGAATGTACAAAGGAAAAATATTGTGTTAGCACTAAAACTCGGAAGCTGGAATTTTAACCAAGTTACCCGTTTTGGGTGTTTTAAAACCTCCTGTGTATCTTTTACCTATTTACATATGTGTATCTGTTATCGTGTTAGCTCTCAGAGTTTTTATGCAATCCTATAAGGCAAGGGAAAGGTCGGAGGTACCCTGTACTCAATTTATTGTTTTTTTAGTAGTTCATAACTGGTTGTGCAATTTATAGTGTATGCTAGTAAATAATTACATATTTTAGGTTGATATTTTGTGGTCAAACATTGCGCCCTGTTCCCAACTTGTCTGCTCTGAAATAAGTATTATTTATGTTAAATATTTTTGTATAAATTTGTTACTTATTTTGCACTCATTTTGCTATATTTTTGTTTTGCTGTATGGTATATTTTATGTGGGCGGGGTTGCGGGAATATAACTTTACTGTAATTATTATTAGTTGTTTTTATTGTTATTTAACACAATAAACTTAGTTTTCAAACAATTTGATAAAATACATAAATTATTTGGTAACATTTAATGCGATAAAAGACGTAAACAATTATTGTTAGATTGGTACAACTGATTCTTCTGAATGATTATAAAAAAAATTATCTTAATTTTATTAGAGTGTGTAAATAAAGATAAATAAGGTATAAAATGGAATTCTTAAGCTTAAGAGTGTAAAGTTGCATGGGTATTAACATGACTTTGCATTAACTCATTCTCAAACTATTTTGGGTTCAAATCTTAAGGAAGAGACACTTATTTGTTTTATTATGGTGGCATATGGCTAGCCAATGAGAAAAGTATAAGTAGTGGTGGTCCTTCATTTGATTTGTTTTTAACAAATTTCCTTTGGAAAGAATTTCCTATAACTAGAATTTATAACTTATTAGAATTCGGCTCCCTACATAGTCTCGACACTACTTAACATTGACAAACAATGGGACAAACGGAGGGACCCACCCCGTAGGGTCTGGTTATATTTATTTTTAATATTTTTACCCTGGCAGGGTTCTACATTGTATCAAAACTTGAATGTCTCAACACTAAGTAACAATGACAGATGATTCAGTTCAAGTGTCGAGGTTATCAAGTGTCGAGACAAACGAATATTAATACCACGGAAAAGTGTTGAGACATCGTGATGAGACCGACTGTCGATGTTATGTAGTGTCGAGACTATCACATGCTGAGGCATCATTAAACCATGAGTTTGTATAAGACAAAAATGGGTCATGTGACTACCCTTTTACTGATTCTACGTAAGAACGACGTTAAATAGTGTCAAGATCCCGGGGCCAACCCGTTATAATTATTTAAATAAGAATTTATTTTTCACAGTGAAAATAACATTAAATACAGACAATTAAATTCCACGCGATCATAAATAAGTAAACTCTGCACAATTTATGGTTTATAATCTGAAGATCATATTTAAATGAATGCAGTAGTGTGTCAAGTAATCAATAGAAGAAGAGTTTATGAGAGAGGGGCAGAGATCGCACAGAATCTACATAAATATTTTTATTTCGGGCCGCCGCGATATTTTTACATAATTTTCATACCAGGTACAGAAGGTTGGATATGATCCTTTTCTCTTCTCTTCTTATTAAGTCTTTTGATAATGTCACTCTATGGCGCTTATACGTACACTATCTATGTTTATAAAATCAGCAACTTGTGAAGTCGTATCACTACAATGTATCCTGTATAGTGACGTTCACTAATATATATGAACTGATTAAGTATATTTTTCTGAGTATTTTTTCCAAGTTGAATGAATCTCTCATTGCGTATAGCTTTTTATAGAATAACAGAGCTTTGGGTTTTTATCGCTCGATCAATATAGTAATATCAGTGTGGAAAGTTATAGAAAATTATTAAAATTATTGTGATAAAATATACAAACAATATATACCTCACTCACGTGAAATTGTAATTATTACGAAAACTACAAAAAATAGTCATATCACTCAATGTACAGTTATCGGGTACTCACAATTTATTTCTCCATAAGACGATCCCAGCCCTTAGGTTTGTATGAGAGAGCGTTATTTTAAAATCCTCTCTTTTTGGTTTAGAGAGACCAAAGTATTTGTTCTCATTTGGTTAAACGATAACTATAATAATCGTAGTGAGTGAAAATAATCAAAGGGGGTAGAGAGGGAACACATAATAAATTTATAAGTAAAGACTCCATGTGAATTAAATTGATAAAATATCTCTTGAGGATATTAAAACTACGTATTTTTAATTTCCACCTTTCAATCAAGAAGCTATAGATTATTTCATGTTTTCAATGTAATTGTTGATTAGTCGTAAACGTTTAATTTTACAAACATAAATTTTGTTTATGAAACTTGTGATATTGAGAGAATGCTTTATCAATTATGTGTACATAAAAATTATATTGGCTAATATTATTCAAATTAACTAAGATATCATTCAGTTCAACACTATATTAAAAATGAATTAATAGGATTAGTAAAATACTGTTATCAGTTTTGCCCCGTTAATTATTATCTTTTAATGTTACACAGAGTTAGTGGATAGTTTATTACATAAAACACAACTTGTCATAATAATCTCCAAACATTCAGATACAAATTGGAAAACTAACCTATCGAGTACGCTGTGCAATAGAGTTTAAATAGACCTTTTTATTATCAATTATAAAATAACTATATGGATGTAGTGAAACCAAAGAATGTAGCAATTAGACAAAGGAGTAATTAAAGAAAATAAGATTGTCTCTCCTATATCCAAAACAATAATTTATCGGTGGAGCCTCTTTAATTTAACAAAAGTGGCCATACATCCAGTTAATCAGACATATCTTACATAAATCAATAAACAAGAAAGGAATAAAGTTTTTGATTAAAAGATTCTACCTTGATAAACCTATTTAATTAAAATAAAGTTGTTTTGATTTTTCATTAGAAGAGCTTTATTAAATAATATGTTTCGAATCGTATAAAATTGGAATTATTGCTGATGAGTAATATAATAAAATTTAATTTTAGTATATATTATGTGCTAAATAAATTTAAGTTATAATAAACTTAATACAATTAAACAACATCACATACTCAAATGAATATTAGTAACATTCTATAAATCACTAACAAGAAATTAATTAAGGGTCTTACTATAATATAGTTGAGATGCTCATCTTAATACAAATTATAAATTATCCTAATCTATATTCTTTAGCATGTACAATATTTCCGGAGTAAAAAATAAACTTGAATAGTGCCACACAAGTGAAAAATATGTAGCACTATTACTGATTCTTTTCATATTAAAAAATCAGGTAAGTAGTTAGCTTGATCATACGCCTAGTTGTGACGAGATAAAACTGCAATTTTCCATTTTCAATAGTAATTAAAGATTTCTCTAGCTCAGGATCAGACAATGTCCAAAATTTAGATGGCTGTTTGTCTATATCATCAGAAGCATTCAAAGAATGCAATTTAAGGTGGTATTTTCACTCCATCAGATCAGCAAATCGTAATATATTAGGGTGTGTTCTTCAAGTATCTACAAGACCTGACCCCACACCATATTAGTTGACGAGCACTGACCTATCAAGATATACACTCTTGGGTCATATAATATATTTTAAACTATAGAGGCTTCTTAAACTAAATTATGAGTCTATGTATTATTGAATTCTAATGGTTAACGACAGTCTCGATATAAGTTTAAAAGTTTATTTAGTGTAAGCCTAGTTATCTTATGACTAATACAAAGGCTTTATGATTGTCCGATTTGAAGGTATTTGGCGTAAAGCATCGGATCTCACAAACTATTTAAGTTAAAAATACATAGTTCTAGAACATAAAGGCAATTTAGGCAGATTTAAACATAGTTATTATTGTTATTTTGTGTGAGTATGAGGATTTCAATTCTCAATAAGGTGGCTATATATTGCATTGTCACTTTGTTCTCAGATATAAATACAGACTTATAACGATCAATCTAAGACTTTATTGCTTAATTATTCTTTAAGAGCATTCGCTCACTGCAAATTCTCTTTAAGCAAAGCAACTTATAAGTAGTAATATTGATAGGCCTTTCTAGAAAGCAATACTCGAAACTGACGAATGAAAAAGTCTCTCATATTAAATTAACGTTAGAGGGTAATTTACTAGAAAATCTTAAAATATCATTGGTTATTTATGTCTAGAGCCCAATGCTATATGTTTATGTACATAGTTATTCTTTTCTTCTGTGAGCCAAGCTGAGGGGCTAGGGGCTTGGTTACCAGAGCCAGCAAATATTCAGAATGAAACTTTGACATACATACATAAACATATATCCACATATCCCCTCATCTCAATATCATCTAGCTAAACGTAATATTTAATAAAACTAGGAACCAACGATTTGGAAAATGAAAGGGAGGGGAAGGAAAGTTGTGATGGAAACTCACAACTGTAGAATCAAATTATAGATATTTATAGGCTCAAGCTCAGATTAATTTTAGTATGTATATGCATGGTGAAAGCTTTGCGCTACAAGGCATCAAAAATTACATGAAAAAGTTGATATTCAGTTTATACGAGATTATTTATTGGAACCTGACATATATTAATGCAGATTTTATTTATGATTATGGATATTCAGACGAATTTTAGTGCATCATGTATTTACTATAAATGATTATATATGATATTGAGTACTACGATGATATGCCAAACATTTAAATAAATGATATGGATTTTCAGAACGAGAGATTTGGCCCCGAATACACTTACAATTATGGTATTAGGAGGATATGACTTATGACAGAAGCTTTGGCAATAAAGTTTTGTTTTAGAAATTCATCAAATATTGAGGCTCAAAAATTATAATATGATATAGATATTTCAGTACAATTCCAAAAATTATAAATTGAGTATTTTGATATTGTTTAGAACAATATGCCAAAAATACAATATGATTATGGATAGTCAGACTGAAATTATGATCCCACAAAATTATGATATGATATGGACATTCAAGACAAAAATGACAAATGATAATAGCGACATTTCAGCGATCGGATATGAGAATTATGAAAGTGGTCTCATTTGATAAAGCTTTTTTGGCAATAAAGCTCCTTCCGAAAATAGTCTCTCATGAATAATAGTGATTCAAATTTGCATTGAGTGGGTAATATTTTAGACAAATATTTACAAAATTGATATGGGATATTCAATGATACTTAGTTAGTCACACATAAGAATTAATAAATGATATACGTGGATATTCAAACGAAATATCCAAAACGTATGACATGATTTAGTTTTTCACATATCGAGAGTTTGTTGAACAGCACTCACTATATAAGTTTGAGTGAGTTCCACTCCGGCCTATTATTGATGATTTCGTTTAACTCCATTAAAACCTTAGTGTATAAGAGCGTAGCTATTCTGAAGCTATCTGTGTGATGAGTTCTCCATTTTGAGAAGGTTTTGTTTGTGATATTTAAGTACTTATTTTAGATGCATATTGGTACCTAAAGAAACTATTCTTTATGTGTTAAATTAGGTTCTACTAATATTCTGGTTCAGATATGCATTTAAATTTATCATAGGCAATACTGTTGATCACTTACATGTCCTGGTTTACATACTTAAAAAGCCCTTTCAGAAAATATGTGCTCTACCTACAACAGAAATTTCAAGTGTAGTTACACACTTAATCTTTTTAGTTTATCTCTATAATACCTCCTTCTAAATTGATTGGTATAGGTCTTTAATGAGAGTCTTAGATGTCATTGAATGTATAAGCGATAATAGTTATATATATGTCAGGAATTCAAAGAAGAGAAACAGGAATGCTAATTTCTTGTCAGACCTGGAATCAGTTGCATTATGTCCCTGGGGTGTTCGCTGGTGAAATTTTACTCGTACTAGTTTAATCGCGGCCATATACTTTGGCTATACAAAATGTAAATGTAAAGATAACCTAGAGTGACAAAATGAGAATATTATACAAGAGCACTCTAAAATTGTAAACCACATTTATGGTGTATACCACACACTATTATAATCTTTTTGTTTTAACTAAAGTTGCATATTCTAAAATACTTTAATTAGTTTTATGTATAAAAATTAATTTTGTGTAACGAATACGTTTTGTCACAACCAATATGGAGTTCTCACAAGTTGGAATCTCTTAAATCTCTATATACTAGGGATCTTTGTTTTAAATTGCCTGTTCAGCGAAGATCATGCATGTAAATCGTTAGAAAGAACTGTTCTTATATCGGTATGTCATCTATTTACTTATACGTATTAGTACATTTTTTCCGTACGAGTTAATTGTTTTTCCCATTTCAAATATTACGAATTACTTATATTAATATAATTATTTTTAATAAATTATTTCTCTATGTTGCTTTGTCACTTTTACATAATAAGAGATCAGCTCACTATAACTGCTAATGCTGGGTGCATTTAAGACTTTAATTAGGTTGCTATACTATCTAAAACAATAGTATATGATATGCTAATATAATAAAAGTAAGTATTACTTTTATTTACATAAAAACTATTAATTTTAATGAATTTAAATCAGTATTTTTTTATTACTTGGCATTCATAAATTATGATATTGCTTGCTAGAGGATATAAAGCTAAATTTACGAGTTAATGAAATTAAATTTATTCTCACAAAACTCTAGATTTTATTGTGAACATAAGAGATCATAACTATAGAGAGTACGTAATATCAGTACATGTTTTATCCATTATTAGCTGCGTAATTTATGGTGAATAGCAGGCTAGAATAAATAAAGCCATGTTACTATAAAAGCGTTTGAGAGTATCTAAGAACCGTTGAAACTTTCACCAACGAAAGAACATTATTTTCTAATTAAATTTTTGTTATCAAACTTATTCAACGTAAATCAGTGCGGATTTGTATGATAGCGAATCGAGAGGTCCTAATATGTTCGTGTCTAAATATTGAATTTGAGTTGTATTATAAAGTTAGTATCTTAATTTGACATGGTCAACATTGAACGTTAACCAGTCAATATGTATGTACAAGTTAAGATTTAAAAATAAATCGTTGGTTGAATTGTAAATACCATGTTTGAGATTAACCAAAGAGCGTGACGCATATTTTATATATCGGAAATAGGTCGGATCAAAACAATGAACATATTAGAGCTGAGATTACTGAAAATTTGAAAAAAATATAAACAAAAGTTTGTTGTGACCAACGTTCTAGAGATAATAACGCACGGTTAATAAGCCCTCGAGTCGACTTAATTAGTATATTATAATCTATATTATGAGTGAAAAATAGTATAAGTTTAATAGATAATACTTTTTAATCTGTAGCTTGACATACATTAACCTGGTATGGTTAAGTTTACTAACTTTGAAACCAATTAATTACAGAAATGGTCTAGGTAATTCGCACTAAAGGTCCCTTTAATCTTAATATTATATTCATTTCTTCTTCATGTGTCCCTACATGTAAAATATATGCTATATCTATTAAATATATTAAAATTAATAATATTTCTAGAATTTCTCTCTCAAAAGGAAAGAATGTAAATAATAAATATTCGGTAATTTTTTTTTTTTTTTATATTATTACTACCATATATAAGATAATTACTTACCTTGACTAAATGGCTTTATCATTTTTTCTACAATACATAGAACTCCGTCTGTGCAGTGTGGTCATAGACAAGTGCACTTTGTTATTATCTTCTTTTTATTTACACGAATTTTTCCTTATGATGAAATTCGCCTTGACTAATGAGATAGAGTGATAGGCGTCTGACGCGGCAATCTTGAACCGTCGGTAACAACGTACGAACGAGATACTCGTGTTTCGAGCAGATTCACCTAGATTAGTGATCTGAAAAACGTAAAAAATAAGTTTCAGGCAGACATGCTGTAAGTGTAGCTTTATAGCTTATCTATATATATAACCTATATAGTTATAATATTCACGCTAATACTACCTATTATATCCTTATTGTATAAGAGTTGGTATTAATTTTATATTTTAATTATTTTAATTAAATTTACTTAAATCAGTATTAATACGTAAAGTAATAACTTAAAATTAATAGTTATTATCTTATTTAAACTAAAAAGTTTTAAAATAATAGAAATTAATGTTCACATATTATATATTATATATTATTTATATATAATTTGTTTTAAAAATTAGTATTTATTATTGTAAGATTAATTAAGGACTACTAGCAGGTAATAAATTAGGATATGGATTAGTAAATTAATACGTAGGGTTTTTATATTATATAATTATATTAGCAGGCTTAGCATATTTTGAGTTTTAAGCAATTTTTTTAATTATGGTAATTTCTTCTTTAGGCACACTAAATTAATGACTAATTTCTTTGGGTACAGAAACACTTCTATTTTCTTTTCGGGAGAACTGGGATTTAATTTATTTTTAAGTTTTAAACTCCATAAATACTATGGATAGCATACATAAAAATCAACGTATCTTTTTCTAGGAGGAGCGAGGACACGAAGCTGCATAATTTTGATAAAACTATTTTGGGCTACCCACTTAGACTAGATAGTTTTTTTTTGGTTTTGAGTACGTGGTTCATTACATCAGTAATGCTTCATTCCTTTTTGTTTGGCTAATGAGGGCATTCGAAAAATTATAAATTGTCTCAGAAAAGTGTAGCTTAGAAAAATATATTATAAAGTATCTAGAGGGTTTCTTTCTGATTTGGGGCTGTTGGCAGAGATATTCATTCTTCTTGCGGAATGGTTTAATTTATTTTGCGGGGGTGAGAAAAGGTTTCTATACAGTTGAGTAGTTTCTATTGACGCTAGCAAGCTGTACATTACTGAATGAAACCGGTCCAGAAGATCGAACTCGAACCATCTCTAAGATGCAGCCTAATATAGAGTACGAATATCATATAATCCAATTGTATAATTAACCAAAAAACCAAAATTTTAGGTCGGTAATAAAAATTATTAAATTCTGCGCATGTGAGCGCTTTGTTCCTAGGTTTATGTCTATGTTAATTTTTAGAGGGGCGCATAATACGCGTGAAGGGGCCATATGGCAAACTCCATCGTGTCCTCCGAAGTCGATAACGCCACCCTCTATGTGACTCTCAAACAACAAAGTCTCAAGGAAAAAAACTCCAACAAAAAATAAAAATTAAAAATAAACAAAATTACGATTCTGTTGAAAGATAATAAATTTCGAGCTCACGGAGTGTCGACTATATCAATGTTTTTGTTAGAGGGGCCTCTTACATGAGAGATTTTGAAAATCCGCTTTACTTTATAGTGGGTTACCGCGGAAATTCAATTGACGATATCACCAACTCAAACGCTCAAAAGTGTATACCGAGTTGGGGTTCCACATTACAAGGACAAAGCCTCTGTCAAATACACAACTGGGAAGGGTGACAGATAATTTGTTCGTTTTGGGGGTATTTCTCTAGCGTTTAACTCATAAAAAGGGTTTACAAGTATCTAGTTAATAGAGCTAAATACTGAGGCTGTTTAAGCAGATTATAGACACAGTGATTTGTAAAAAGTAGAAAATAAAGTTACACTCGAAATACTTTTATTTTAATATTTAGCAAGTTCAGGGTTTTTACAAAGTATTCGAAATTCCCCTTTTATTTTGGAGAATTTAAACTCAATAAGCTTACGTTCAAAATCCAGAAGTACATAACTCTTTTCTTGGTGTTCATATATTCTTTATTGTGTTTTTTAGGACTGTATATGAGGCCAACGGCATTTTCTTGGCGACCTTGAATTTTTTTTAAGTCCAGGACATATTTTATAACCTAATTATTTATTTATGCGACAGCTTTAACAACTAGAAGAATAATTCCTGGCGCCGTGGTCCCGACATTTGGGTTCCTATGTCGGCCCGCCGACCACATATCTAGAATGCGTGTTTCCGCGCTCACACACCACACATCTTCAGCTAAGGGTCGAGAACTTCTCTGCTATTGATTGTTATTTATAGTCTACGTCTTTTTACGTTCTAAGGATTTTTAAAAAATCCCACAACGGTACTATGACACGCACTTTTTCGTGGTTCGGTTCATTGCTGGATTCGGCCAAAGCTACCAGAGAATGCCGCTGCCAAACCCCTCGCTTTTGAAGAGGGAGAGCTACGCAGATTAAATATAAATTAATATTCGTTCAGTAATTTTCAAGAAATGACAACCCTACAAACCTTCTCTTCAAAGAGTAACTGAAACTAAGCTTAGACTATATAAAATAAGCGTCTTAAACTAGCTCCGGGCAAAATAATTAGTGGTGACGTAACTATGTATAATTTTAGAGCATAAGTTTATCGCTTACTATATCTCCAGAGCTGAAGAATAATTATGCCACTCATTCATCTTTGGATCATATAATTACAGGTATATATACTCTAGTTTATATGCCTATGTGCCTTGTGGTTACACAGCAATGAACCACGTAACCACGCAAGGCATGTTCTTGCATAGTCAACATATTGGGTTTTTAGTCTAACAGAAGCAATCACCTCTCTTATCATACAATAAAATATAAAATACAGCCCGACTAGCGGACCGCACTCTGCGCCGGATTTTTAATTTATTAGTTGAAAACTCTTATAACAATAAAAATAGGGCAAACGGAAACACGCATCCAAACTAGGAAATTCGCCCGACAAGCCCCCCGAGAACACGATACCGTGCGCTCAAAGAAAAATTTCTTTTTTTTGCATTTTCATTTTAAATATCATTGGCCAAAGTGTAAGCATTTGGTTCAAAAAGTAATAACGTGAGATAATTCAATTATATTTCTTGATTTGATTTTTCTTCTTCAATCTAAATTTATAATGACATCTTTTGTCGGTTCGGCTACAATCTTCTGTTTATCATTATTTATCATTTTCAGTTTTGATGAAATTAATATTTTAAATATAAAATTTATTTATTTTTTTAACTTCATACTAGACCTGTCAACAGATTATATTTGTAATTCATGAGTAGTTATGAATAATACATAAATATAATGTATTGCGAATAATAGAACCATAGTATGGTGTATTAAATATTAAATTAATACAGGGGATTGTGATAATTTTAAGAGTAATAAATATTGTGACTATATGCATACACATACAATCACTCATCCATATATACAACATCACCCCTCCATCAACTATCATACATAAACATTGGTTCTTTTATGCACAAAAGCCCGCTTCTTAATAAGCCTCCAGGTGAACGACGGTCCATCTCACTTCTTCTATAGCAATGACGCCTCTGAAACACAAAACTTTTGAAATTGTGAAGCAATCAAACCTTATAACTGAGTCATAGTATATAGCACAATTCGCCCCTTAAAAAGCTATATGTATATTCCCACTTAAGTGTGCAAAAAGCATACAAAATACTATAACAATGTATTTGATTTAGAAGTAAAACCAGTCGATCTCTCTCACTTAAAAAATTGCCTCTATATTAGTCTTAATAAGACCAATAAGCTTTGAGTCTTCCGACTTTAGCTCCAAACCTATATATGTAGAGATCGATTGATTTGATGACAAACAGATATTTTACCCGAATTATGGCGGTTTCGATACATCAATCTTCATTGCAACGATATTTCTTAGGGCAATCGCCAATGTTGTATATTTAGACCTATAAACCAGTCATACTACTAAATAACATAAAGGTATTTTAATATCTAAAGCGAATAGTGTAAGTAAAATATACTTTAAAATATATATTGTTACGATACAGTGCCAAAACTCTAGAACTAATACGATAACTTGTAATAACTATTTGTATACAAGTTTTTGTAATACAATTGTATTTATTAAGAGACTAACGCTAGCCTTCCTGGTTTTCAAAGAGATAATCCTTTTTTTATTAAGTGGGTATTTTAAGCTTTTAATAATATATAAATATTTGTAAAGTATCTAAATTTCTGTCACAAAACATGTTAAATAGGCACATCATTTATCAAGTAATATAGTATGTCACTTATATAGTTCTCATAACTAATGTACATAATAATAATAATAAAATTAAATACAGTGCACCACATTTATATTAAAGCATAAGACACTTAGGCTGGGGCCAACTGCCGTGCCACATCCAGATTTAGTTAATATAAATTAGATTAACAACATCATATAACGATACCCAAGACTAGTGTACATATAAAAAAGATTCGCAATATAAATCAGAATATGGAGCAAACAAGACAATATAGGAATACTCTAGAAGTGTCAATATATTCAAAAAAAAGCGAAATTATATAGCTTAAAACTCAAACAGAGGTGTTTCAACTTGTGACAGAATTAGAATTTTAAATCCTTCAAATAAAAAACATGTAACAAATACTTTTTGATAAGGCTAAAGATTTTTTGAAGATAATCTTCAAATAACAAGATAATAAACAGCTACCTTAAATACAAAATAAGAGAGCATTTTGGTGCGGTGAAAATCAATATACTTTCTATGTATGTGGTGGAAGAATATCAGAATTTTTCCTTAAGATTTTAACCATCTATAAGACGACATAGTAGTAGCTATTTATGGAAATTCGAACTCAACTTTAGAACTATGGTAAAGTTAAATTCCTAATCATGTTCTATTGATTTTATATATCTCATTAATGGCAAGCTTTTTACAAAGTTTTATGTGTTTATTAGACCCTAAAAACTTGATAATACTTGAATTTTAAGATTCAGAGCGGTAAGTTATTTAATAAATCAAGTAAAAAAATATTAAATTTATACAAGCATTTAATTTGAAAAAGAAACAAACAAAGTAATTATATTGTTAATTACATTTTTTATAGCTTGTATTGGGATTTAATCATATTAATTTGTGCTACTTTGCAGGCACTAAGTTTCTCGAGGAGGTTTTATAATTTTACCGAGAATTTTTTTTGCTTTTAGATTGTAAACAGAGAGATTAAAGGACGAAAAATACTAAATGTCTGGATAATACCATAATCAGAAATTCAAAAACGAGCGCTTGAGGAATTCATCCATAACCAAAATAAATTAAGTTTAAGAGACATGGAAGTGTCTACCAGCTACTAGAGTGCCTATTAATTGAGTTAAATTATTTACATTAAAGATAAATAAACATTGTTAACATTTTTGTTATTTTATTTAATACATTTTTTTATATTTAACTTGATAAAATATTTAGTAAATTAAAGATGTTAATTAATGGAAAATTAAATAGATATCAAATTAATTAATAATATTAATAATTTTACTAGTTAATTAATTATACTCCATTTTTATATTTATTTAGTATATAAATATAATAATTATTATTTGATCAAAGTAAAAAAAAATTGCATAGCAATATAATAGAAACAGTCATATAATCTAAGTTTCTAAATAACGTTTAATTATAGAATAATGAGTAATTATTAATTTTAATACATATATTGAAATAAAGTTGAAAATAAGTTATCAGCTACGATGATGATAACTAAGAGGACATACAATGAATCATTTAAGAGGCAAGCAGTAATCTATAGCAATCTGTTTTACAACTCACCAATTATGTCACTTTATTTTAGATCATCTGTGAACTACTTAACTTTGTTACCATTATGGCAGTTTCAAATTCTGTCTCTGAAAATCTAAAAAGCAACTTTATCTGTCTTTAGGCAATCAAAAACACGGTTTTTATGAATTTTTTAAATAGTTAAAATTTTATTTTGGAAATCTATTTTATACATTCTCCACTGAACCTCAGAAAAGCAACCCCCAAGGACCACACGAGAGGATCGCCTGTCCTTATCCGAAAGCTACATACATAGAGTCCTTTATGATCAAGAATTATATGAAGAAATCAAATCAAATTCATTTAATTAATTAAATTATATTCTATTTATATATATATAATAATAAATATATAATATATAATATATATATATATATATATATATATATTATATATATATATATATATATACATAGATAGATAGATACACAGGCACTCTAGGAGAAACTACCAAAATTTCACACTAGGCATGCTGTTAACTTGCTAAGGAACTAACCTTTAGTATTGTCTGAAAATATTAAATCTTAGAATATATAATATTTTATAAATTACATAAACATATTTGAACGTAGCTTTAATTTGTGATGATATCTATACTTACTGGTACGTTATAGTTACAATAATCTTGATTACAACATTGTATGCAAGTCCAGTCCTTGTACAGCTCCCGTGTACAGTTAGAAGCATACTTAGCTGATGCTGCATTGCAATCATTCAGGCTCATGCAAGCTTTGCTTACGTATATAGTTCTATCTCCTGATACATTTGCATCTAGTACGTCTGGGTGATCTAGAGAACAGATTTAAATCAATTTAGTAAAGTAATGTGTTCTCAGTCTCGCTTGTAATTTTAAAATTTTATTGTAGCAAATTATTGTTGGTGTTTAGTTTCTCAATGTAAATACAAAAACAATTATGTGTGTAAATTGCTGCGTATATATATATATATATATATATATATATATATATATATATATATTATAAATATAAATAATATATATAATATATATAATATTATATATATATATATATATATATATATATATATTATATATATATTATTATTATTATTATTATTAATTATTATTTTAACTTTCCTCATTTATACGAAAGGTATAAATTTTACCAAAGTTAAATTTTTATCAAATGACATGTATATGTGTTTTATATAATTGTAAATAAATCGGAAAATAATTTTAGCTGAAATTTAGCTTTTCCTTTACATAATAATTTCAATTTAAAAAAATCCTTTATTTATTGATAACATAAATTTAGAAAAATACATAAATAACTAACTAAACCAAGTTTCTTTTCAATACGGCAAGTATATTGACATATATACTTAAAACTTATCCAAAAATGGTTTTAGATGAATAATAAAAGTTAAGCAGCATCCAGTGAGGTCAGTGTCTAAATGCTGGATGGGTGACAGCTGGAATTTAAACAAACGTATTGACAATCTAAGGATAAGTTAAGCGAATCCGAAGACATGTTGCACAATAAATTTGGTAATTTTAATATTCTGTGAACGAGCGAAGAGAGTCTAAAGTAGAGAGCATGAACGTAGCAAATCCGATGTGAATAGAAAAAGTTTTGAGGTACCCCATACCCGATTTTTGGGAACATTCATCATGAACATGACGCTTATGAGCATAGAGATATATACTAGAGGGAGGGAGCATAGCCTATCTCAAAACATTAAAAGACCTGAAACATCGATTTGGGGCTCTCAGGGGCTCTGTGTAACCGCATGAAAACCTCCTCCAAGAGTGAGTTAAGATTATAATCAATGAATTGTTTTTATTACTCGCAAATTTTTTGTGTTTTGATTTGTATTTAAATGTTCTTGTATATAAGTTAATGTAATTTTGTTTTATAATTTTATTTAGTCTTATATAAGACCTACATATGTGTTAAGTCTCAACTTATAACCATCATTAATTTAATTTTAATCACATGAGTAGTTTGCCTTTTTAAAATGAATAAATGATCCATTTGTGTTGAAATTTGTTACAAGTGTATTACTTTACGCAATAATAATTACACTAAGTTTCGTTTCAATTCGGCAAGTATATCTACGTGAATTGTTAGATCATAAATGTTAAGCAACATCGAGAAAGGATAGTGCCTGGTTGGATGACCGCAGGCAATAAAACAAATGTATTTATTGTCTGAGAACGTGTGAAGCGAGACCGGAGTAAAAATGATGACCTTAGCGAATCCGATGTAGTAAGGAAAAGTTCAGAGGTATTCCGTACCTCAGAATAAATTTTTTTCGTAATTTTCTAAAGAAATGAATCATTAGCAAACCTGTCCATTGCATTTTTGTCATGCATGATGGCTGATCCTGGGTGCACTCATTTATGTTCTTAATACAAGGACCATTATTACCATTTTCATTCTTACACGTGTAGCATTTTAATGAATCACCTGAAATTAAAAAGCAGTTTTGTTTTCTATAATTGTTTTTATTATATTAAGTTAATTCTTATATTGTAAAGATTAAAATGGAATAAGGGAAAGTATGACAGCTATGGATAGCTATAAGTGTTAAGCGTATGAACTGCTATGGATAGCTATAAGTGTTGAGCGTATGGACTGCTATGACAGCTATAAGTGTTAAGCGTATGGACTTCTATGACAGCTATAAGTGTTAAGGTATGAACTGCTATGATAGCTATAAGTGTTAAGCGTATGACTGAGCTATAAGTGTTAAGCGTATGGACTTCTATGACAGCTATAAGGTTAAGCGTATGAACTGCTATGGATAGCTATAAGTGTTAAGCGTATGGACTTCTATGACAGCTATAAGTGTTAAGCGTATGGACTTCTATGACAGCTATAAGTGTTAAGCGTATGAACTGCTATGGATAGCTATAAGTGTTAAGCGTATGGACTTCTATGACAGCTATAAGTGTTAAGCGTATGGACAGTAGGATCCGCAGTTGATAAATTTAAGGTAAATGGTAAATAAATCCGCAGTAGATAAATTTAAACAAAAATCTTAGCTATAATTAAGAGGTATACATTTTTTACTACTAATTTAAAACATTGTTGACATTCGATTAAAATTAGCATGTACAAATTTCTATTAATAATAAAAAACTAATATATAAATATATATATATATATTATGTGTATATATATTATATATATATATATATATATTATATATAATATATATATATATATATATATATAAGTGAAGTTAATTTACAAAAAATAATAAAGGCTGGTAAGTATGGGTGAACCTTTTTTAAGCTGAAAATTTTATAAAATGTTATATAACTTATACAATAAAAGTATTTTATATTTAGAAGCATGTTGTAATACTTACTTTCTCGTATCAAACAAATTGATGCTATGAAGAATATGAATGAAAGTAAATTTTTACACTCCATGAAAAATTAAGTAAAAACGTTTTAATAATTTGGTGTTGTAAGTTGGTCAGATGAATGTTTCAGTTTTCAAGTAAAACCCTCGGCTTAAAAATAAAGTGCAAAGAACTTAAAACAAAGATCATTGAACTCGTCTAGACGGCATTCCCAAAATTCTAAACAACATTCTTTTTTACTCTTTAAATTCAAATATTTATGATTTAGCGCCGACTGTTAAAAACGTGTTAGCCAACTTTAAGTATTTTATAATATTCTAAAATAAGATTTAAAACATCTTTTAAATCAGATTTTGTTGCAATACAGGTCAGATTAACTTCTAAAGAGGAGTTGTTCTTCATTTTTAAGAAGATTTTTACACTAAACGTTAAATTAAATGATTATAAAATTATTACTTTGATATTTGATTTTTAAAAATACTTATCCCCCGTCTCCCCTAAACGAATTAATATTTAAATCTCGATTTAGAATGTTGTCTATTGTCTTATCAATTTAAATTTTCTTTTGTTGTGTTGATAAAGATTTGATTCCATTTGTTGTGGATTGTTTGGTAGGAAAGTAATAAAAAATGATATAAGTTCAGAATTAAATTATTTTTAACTTTAATTAATTCAGTATTATATAGTTCATTTAAGTTTTTCTTTGTCAGTATTATCATCGGGAGAAAGCATTTTTAAAATATAATATTTTCGTGACGGTTTGCCTTTTGTTTAAATTGTTATATTTTGTTGTTGTCTTAATTGTAAATACTAAGTTTTTGGGTGTAAATATTAGAAAAAGCTATGCATCAGTTTATGTGACATGTAAGTAAAGTTGAATGCAATCAAATTCTTATCAAAGTTTATGATAATATGACTGTTCTTGACTCTTAAAATTTGTGTTATTTTGCTAGTTTATGGGGTTTCTCTGCATATTACTGGATGTTCCTAGCTCTATTTAAAGATGTGTTACTTAAGTTTTATGTTCTGTGTAAGATTTGCTCTAATTTGAGCTCAAAACTGTCAGTGAACACACTGATCAGCTTAGATCAACAGCTGTTAAGTTGGCAGCTGTTTTACCAGGCGTTTTGTACTTATGTGGTTTTGGTTTATCAGACCATGGAGGTACTTAAGTTTTTATGTTACTGCACCCTTTGTGTATTTTTGTCCTCAAACAATATGATGTTTCTATTCTCATCGTATCAGGCCTGAACTCAGCATATACTTGTGGGAGGGGGGGGGGGCAATATTCACACATCTATAAGGGACTTCCACTGAAAATTCGTCAAAGGGACATCGACCCCTCTGACTCATGAAACTTTTGTTCAGAAGAGTGGGGCCTCTACCTTGCTAGGAGCCTGCACTGTATCTGTTTCTATTGTATTGTTTTAACTCTCTAAAATGGTTTAGATTGAATGTTTATTATCTTTCTGTTAAAAGGATACTTGAATAAATAATAATGTAATTCAGGTTGAGTATGGGAAAATGATATGAAATAACAATATTAAAAAAAGCTCCGTTCAAAGTAAAAAGAAATTACTTCTATATGACTTAATAAGTTGATAGAACTTTTATTAGTCCTCGACTTATGTTCCCGAGCCCTAGTAAGTATGCTCCTTCCAGTTTGGCCAAGGTACTCTGCTTAGCATATTCCACATTGTACCATGTAGATCCTGCTTCGATGTAATGGTGGAACTGGGTCCTTGACACTGCTTAGAAGAATTCTTAAGGTCTTATGGCTGGAGAAACTTACTTTATAATTAATAATTACTTTTCCAGAAGCGATGCTTTGGGAAATATTGCCTAAATAAGGGATGGAACACCATTGAGTTTCACTTCCCCCATAGCCTTAAAGGCTATGGGAGATAGATTTCAACAACTCAAGATGTTTAAATCCTTTGTTAAAGGTTTGAAATTAAGAGTAAACCAATGGAAACTTATTTTTAGACAACTTACTTAGTTTCAAACTTTAGTTTGAATTCCTACCAAGATATTAACAAAAACGTGAAAAACAGGACTCATTTTGATACACTATGATTGCACCTGTGATTCAAAGTTAGAGGACTTTTATTTGGGGTATCCCCCAAATATGTATGAATGGGAATGTATAAATAGATTCCCAAAATAAAATTTTAACTATTTAAAAAATTGCATAAAAACCTGTTTGTTGCCTAGACTATAAAGTTGTTTAATTTTCAGGACAGAATTTGACTGCATGGTAACAAAGTTAAGAGTTCACAGATGGATCTAAAAAAGACTAATTGGTGAGTTGAAACATGATTGCTATTAGATTGCACTGCTTGCTCTATGATCTTGTTATGTTCCTCTTAGTTATCTCATCTGTAGTGATAACTTATTTTTCAACTTTATTTTCAATATATGTATTAAAATTAACTCATGTCATAATAAACGTTTTAGAAACTTAGATTATGACTGTTTCTTAATGTATTCAATTTTTTTTTACTTTGATCAAAATAATTTATTTAACTAGTAAATATAACTAGTAAAATATATTTTAATAATGATATCTATTTAATTTTCAATACATCTTTAATTAAATTTATCAGTTAAAATAAAAAATGTTTAAATAAATAAACAAAAATGTTAACAATGTTTTTTTTATAAATTTTAACATTAGTGGAGACACTTATTTTATTTGGTTATGATGAATTCCTCAAGCGCTCGTTTTTTGAATTCTGATATTTATAAATGATTTTACGACTCTGTAAATCTCAAAGAAAAACGTAAATTATAAACCCTCGAGAAACTTGTAAGTAGACGTTCCTACAAGTATAAAAATGTATTACAAAATATTGTTTTGTTTCTTTTTCAAATTAAATGTATCATTATATTTTTTACTTTGATTTTTAACTTAGCTCCTAAATTTGATCAAGTTTTTAGGGTCTAATAAACAAAAAGAATTTGTAAAAAGCATGTTTAATCAACTGATTAGGTTTAACTTACCATAGTTTAGTTATATTGACTACTATGGTTTAATGGTTAAAATAATATTTTAATACATATATATTATTTACAAATTTTTATTTTGTATTTAAGGTATGCTTTTATTTATTTTATTTGAAGATTTATCTTCAAAAAATCTTTAGCCTTATCAAAAAGTATTGTTACATTTTTTATTTAGTTTTCTAATGCAAATTGACATCTTAGTTTAGTTTGTTTGAAAATGACATTAGTTTCATCTTGTTCAATTATATTGTTATCTATATGATTGGTTGTTAATCAATTATATTATTATTTAATTGATGTGTCGTTGAGTTAACATAAGTGTTTTCTGTGTTGTTCTTTTATAAGATAATAATAAGAGGAGTATTGTTGTGTTTGTTGATTAGTTTACAGTAGAAAGTATTGAATATGAAGTTTTTACATTATTACAAAGCTAAAATATCTGTTGCAATATTTCTTTGAGGACAATTAACATTTAAACTAATAACTTGTTGATTTTCTTTGATTGACTTCTATGATGTAAACTAACTTTGATTCTTCACAAGTAAGGTCATTTTGAGAGGGGCAAAGATTTAATAGTGAGGGGGAGGGAGTCACATTATTCTAAAAAATTACACCTGCAGTCTATTGACTACTTTAAAATTGTGACAGGTCAGTTTAGGTACCGCAGATTCTATGTTAAGAAATCAGGTTATTTTACCCGTATTTTCTTGGCAATGTTTTTTTACATTTCTTTTGTGTAGTTTTATTTTATAATATCATTTTTATGATTAATTTGAAAAAAGTTTTCAAAATGATGTTAACACAAGAAGAACCAAAAATGAAGTGAATGATTGCCGGAAGGAGGTTATTTCTCTACAGGGGTTAAGGGGGTTGGGATTTTTTTTCTTTTTTCAAGCGAGGGGTTGGCAGCGGCTTCTCTGATTGGCCAATCCAAAATGGTTATGACCTTGGGGATTTTTAAACTAAACGATAGACTATAAGATAACAATCAATAGCAGAGATTCTCGACCCTTGAGCTAGAACCCAAAATTGGGTCGCATAAAATTATTGTTGGGTCGCAAGAAAATGGTTGGCAAAGTAAAAAATAAAAAAAAAATATGTATAATATTTTCATAGGTATACTTTTGAAAATATTGTATAAAATAAAAGTATTTCATTAACTTTATTTTCTACTTTAATCATGTTTAAACTTGTATAAACATCGATAAGAACTTAGGCCGGCTACCCCCCCTCCCTTTGTATTTGACAGTTGCCTTCCACTCATCATTAGATACATATGGTCCCTATAAAGTAAAGGTTCATCTCTGTAACTTACATATTTTGTTCGCCTATTAAATTATTTATATTCTTAGCTGTGTTTAGAAAAGGGGCAGATGGAGGCATTGCCCGTCTTAATAAATTAGAAGGCATTGCCGTAAAATTAGGATAAATGTACAATCGTAATTCTAGTATGAAGTCAGGCTGTCCAGTAACCAATTCCAAGAAAAACTCCAACAGCCCCCAAATCAGAAGAAACCTAATACTGAAAATTTGTCTAGCTCGATAATTTATAATTTGTCGCATGCTCCAACAAAATAAGCAACTGTGTACAATTATATTAAGTGTTGTAAGCAAATAATAATTCACCTTTCTAGAAATACAGTACTCTATAAGTACCTGATTAGTTCATTAATTTGGTCATAATTAAAAATCTAACAAAATGCTAAGCCTGCAAATAATAAACCCCGTCTACCTATCCTTTTACCTGGGCCTCTACAAATAAACTAATTTTTTAAAACAAATTAATAATATAAAAGTGATTTCTTTACTTTTAGTTTAGAACTATTTAGTTCTTAGTTTTAATTAAGTAAAATTTAATTAAATAAAAATATACCATCTTCAAAGAGGTAGAGTGGGAACTAATGGGCTAATTAAGCAGTGTTGCCTTCAGGTTTTAATAACATTGCTTCAATCCTCTATTTAGTGGTTATCACTCTATCAAATGTATGTAAACTCTGTCTCAAAATTCAAGTTTGATTGAAGTTTAAATATTAAATAGTTTAATATTTAATATTAAATTTTAATTAAAAGTATTTAATTAAATATTAAATAAAGTGTTTAAATATAAAGTGTTAAGTGTTAATGAAAGATTAAAAAGTTTTCACTATTTTCACTTAAAAACATAGTGAGCTTATAAGTTTTTCCTTACTGTCATGCTTCACAGATAACTCCATGAATAATTAGTCTAGACTTATCATATTCTACAACATTACTGACGTACAGTCATTATACTGATTTTCTCAAGTTCAGGCTTCTTTAGTTATGTTTGCCTTCATTCATTTTAGTTCTAAATATTTAAATTAAAATTATATTTTTTAATCAAATCTTATTTCGCCTTAAAATTATATAAACATATATTTTAGAAACCAAATTTACAGATACATTTATGAAAAATAAAATAGTACGTATGAATACAATATAAAATCTTAATTCCTTAAAATGTCACTCGGCGAAAAGTCTTGAGTATGGCAAATAATAGTATTTTGAGATTAATAATTTTAAATTATTATTTCTTTGTGATAATTTTACTGCCCAGAATAAACTGTCAGTCTTACCACCAAAGGTCAGTTTTACCACCATAGAATATAAAAAAACTAAAGATATTTAACCTAATTGGAGCCCATCAACAGTGCAAATCTTACCAACCATAAATTACATTAAAACAAAACTTTATTGCAAGCTTTCAAGCTAACTAAGGGCATCATCAGTACATACTTAACAACAAATAACAAGAATTCATAAAACAAAACTTTATTGCCAAAGCTTTCAAGCTAACTAGAGGGCATCATCAGTACATACTTAACAAACAAATAACCATAGAATTCATAAAACAAAACTTTATTGCCAAAGCTTTCAAGCTAACTAGAGGGCATCATCAGTACATACTTAACAAACAAATAACCATAGAATTCATAAAACAAAACTTTATTGCCAAAGCTTTCAAGCTAACTAGAGGGCATCATCAGTACATACTTAACAAACAAATAACCATAGAATTCATAAAACAAAACTTTATTGCCAAAGCTTTCAAGCTAACTAGAGGGCATCATCAGTACATACTTAACAAACAAATAACCATAGAATTCATAAAACAAAACTTTATTGCCAAAGCTTTCAAGCTAACTAGAGGCATCATCAGTACATACTTAACAAACAAATAACCATAGAATTCATAAAAACAAAACTTTATTGCCAAAGCTTTCAAGCTAACTAGAGGGCATCATCAGTACATACTTAACAAACAAATAACCATAGAATTCATAAAATAAAACTTTATTGCCAAAGCTTTCAAGCTAACTAGAGGCCATCGTCATTGTTAATCTGTAGAGATTTTAAAGAACAAGAGCAGTGATTATAATATTATAGTTATATTATTATATATAACCATATTATAGTCAGACTATAATATGGATTCTCATTAGGTTAAAAGTATTGTCAATAAAGTTTTGTTTCATAAAGATAATTATTTCCTTTTATTATTTATAATTGACTTAATTTAAACTCATTCAACTGATATTTTATATGTAACTTAACGACTGTAGTTCTTTTTATAGTGAATTTTGTTTTGAGAGAATTTAAAGTTAATTTATGTGAAATCATTGTTGAAAGTAAATAAATCTAGTTTTATTAGATTTATTCCTATCTGACAAATTATTTCTTGTATTTACTTTTCTTTGCCTAAATATACCAAACCAAGGGACTATGAGAAATAAATTGTATTACTTTGTTTGTAGTGTGTGTGCTTTTATATTTCTGTATTATGAAACTTATCTATCATGAAAATTAATTATACTAAATTACAATTTTAATTAGTTGTTAACAAGGAAGAATAAAGAAAATGTACTGGTGATGAAAATATGTAAAAATATCGGGGCATATTTAATTTCATTCTCTCTTTAAATTTTTATTATAGACATAACCTATTTAAAGTGGACAGAATTTCAGGTTTCCTCAATTTTAAAATTGCTTGAAAAAGTTGTCACTCTTTTGGGTTTGTAACTTTATTCACCAGGTACTCATCTGATGTTTTACTTGGTATTTTACCTGATGAGGGGTGAGGGATAGAAATCAAGTTAAATATTAGATTAATAAAGATATACGCTTAGAAAAATACTATATATAGAAGGAGCACAACTGATAATTTGAAAGGCGGTTCACCGGTGCACTTAAGTAATGCTGCCACCCTAACAATATACAATTTTCTAAAAAAAAGTTGGCAATACTTCCGGTTGCTGAATTATTATGTTCTATTATTAATTAATGATTGATTATTCATAAAATACTAATGTAAATATCGGTGCATTACAATATTTAAAGCATTTTAAATTGTAGTTTAACGTATTTATTAAAATTATATTAAAAGTAGTCCTCGTCAACTAAATGTAGATTCTTGTATTCCGCCACTCTTTTGCCATGTAAGACTGTTTTTATTAATTACTCAGTAGGTGTTTTAAGGTATTATATTTGTTCTTTACGATCTTTCTTCATTAATAGATATTTATGACACATATTTAAAATAATGTTTTGTTGTCAGGTTGGCAGCATTACTTAGGTGCACCAGTCAACCGGCTTTCGTGTTATCAGTGGAATTACATTGTGTTTACAGTCCTGTGCTCCTTCTATACATAGTATTATTCTAAGGATACACGTTATCACGTCCCTCTAGAGCTTGTTCGGGTTACTTTAAGAAGTTATCAAGTATCATTTAAGAAAACAATTTATGAACAGTACAGTAGATTGATTGATACACTAGAAGATACTGTATTTATATTATAAATCTTTACGCTAAACTGAAAGACAGCCAAACAAAAAGTGTGTCCATAAGTGTGTATTTATTTATTTATTATAAGCTTGTGGTTGCCTTACATTCAAAGGCCTCACAATAGTCAATTCATGAATACAAATAAACGTAAAAAAATACAATAATAAAAATATGTAAGATATTATTAAGTTAAAAGGTACCAGTTTACAATTTTTCAGGATACACTATACTGTCATTTAAAAAGTCATTGACACAGTAATATGCTTTATCAATTAGTATTTCTTTAATAACCTTTTTAAAGGAATCCATAGGATGGTCTACAATACTAGTAGGCAGCTTATTAAAACATTTGATTCCATTCACCATCGGAGATTGACTTGACTTACTAAGTCTGGAGAATGGCAAATTTATATTTGTATAAAATCTAGTGGAATAACCATGATTTTTATTATTATCTAATTCATGGTGTCTATTTTAATGTATACTAAAACTGAAAAATGTATGCTGAATAAAGTGTTAGAATCTTATTTTCTTTGAAAGTTTTGCACAATGCGCATCATAATTTAGACTTTGTAATAATTAATGGCTTTTTTTTTATATAGAAAAACATTGTGTGCACTCGGGGCAGCTCCCCATTCTCTGATGCCATATAATAATCGTGAGTGGAAATGAGCATAGTAAGCCAGCTTGCAGGTTTTCAAGTCAACAGTAGTGCTAAGCTTTCAAAGCATAAACAAAACAGAACTGAGTTTACTACTTACATCATTGATATGAATTTTCCAATTTAAAGAACGATCAATTGATAACCCTAGGATTTTAATTGACTCTTTATTATTTTTATTGCCACTACTTAAGGTATGGGTTATTAATTGATTCTTATCTTTATTTAAAGTTAATTTGTTAACAATAAACCATGTTCAAAGCTACAGTAACATTATATTTTCCATATTTTGTTTATTTACTGTGGGATCGAGCCTTTTACTACATATGTGGAATCGTCTGCAAACCTAGGACTCACATTACCGTTATCGGGGAGGTCGTTGACATAAATTATAAAAAGTAAAGGTCCAAGGACCGAGCCTTGAGGCACCCAAAATGTGATGAAACTGAATTAATAAACAAAATAATCGTACATTTATTTTGCATATTCGGAATGATTGTATTCTAGATTACTGTGAAATCATTGTTATAAATGGCAATGTCTAATCATTAAACAGAATAAATCTTCGCTAATAATAAAAAATATAAATAAATCACCAGTGTTTTATCCTCTAAATAAAATTTAACTACAAAATAATAACAAGTAAATATTCAAACCATGCTGCAGCATTTTTATTCTTTAGCAAAGGGAATAACATCAATGTATAGTAAAAATGTAAATTATTATAATATAAATCAAAAAAGCTAATTTAATATTAATAATAATACTGCTGGTTCTTTATTTTACGGGCAGTTGTTTCAAATTTAGCTTGCAAAGTATTATAAAGAAGGTAATAATCAGGTTTATGTTAAGGTCATCATCTCGTCAAGGTGGTGAGTTAGCTTTTCTCACCATGAGTGACATTGATGAATAAAATCAACACCCATCTAGTACTCATCAAATGTTTTCAACTTATCATATGAGTACCTGATGAATAAAGTTGCACACCCTTTATTTTCTAGCCAATCATTTATCATATATTTTTTAGCCAATTTTTTAGCTTTTATCATACATCACATTTGATTTTATCAATGTTTTTTTGACTACACAATTCTAAAATATTTTTTTAACATTTCTAAAATCTATATGGGAAAAAAAGAAAATTTGCATACCTAATATTTTATAAATGCTTATCTCATAATATATAATATATGTTTATATATTATATATATATATATATATATTATATATATATATATATATATATATATATATATATATATATATATATATATAATATATATTATATATATTATATATATATATATATATTATAATATTGAAAGAATCAGGATAAGGCTAAGAAAACTCACTCACTTCTCTTGTGCCGACGTTTCGAACATTACATGTTCTTCATCAGGGCAACCTGAAGACATATAATAAAACAAAAAGCAATAAATACAAGAAAGTCAAAAAAACAAAGATAACTCATAACTCAAAAAACTACAGAATTAAAAGCAAGAAAAACCAGCACTTACAGAGAATTATAAATTACAAGAAGTCATAAATAAAAAAACTACAAGGTAAAAAGTAATGAATAAGCAAACAAGCAAGATAAAACAAAAGGCAAGACAAAATGTAAATACAAATAAAACCAAGGAAGGTTACTCAAAGAGGAGAGTGAGCTAGGTAAGCGCGCACAACGTAAGAGCGACATTATGGCGGACAACAACCAACCCCTCAAACCTAGCTAAGCAGACCATCAGATAATATAAAAAATAAAGAAATGCATAAAATACAACAAAATAACAACATGGAAAGTAGATAAAATAACAATATAAGGTAAGCTAAAAATAAATAAGAATAGATAAAAAATAGGCTCACATGAGAAAGCGACTAACATGACCGCAAGGCAGAAGGCTCACAACGTCTCCAAACCGCAATGCAGCAAAATAAGCCCAATCTAAGGTTTAACCTAAGATAAAAATAAATGAAGGTAAAAAGGTAGAAGGAAAGAGGAAGAAAATAGTGGCCTTAAGTTTTGAACAAATTAAGTAATCTAAAGTATGAAGTGCTAAGCACTCCACTAATATCGGTACGAGCATTACAACTATTTTTAGTGTCTCTAATATAAAACATCTCCATCCACTTTAACTTGTCCTCATTTTCTTCCTTGCAACAATTTCAACGTTGTCGAGGTCAAAAGAGTGGTTCTTATCCAAAGCATGAATAGCAAGAGCTGTGTACCTTTCCCTTTACGTATATTGACCCTATGTTGGTAAGCCCTCGTTTTAAGTACCTAGTCGTTATGACCAACATAAGAGGTATCACAGTCGTACAGTTAGCTTTGTAGACGACACTAGACTCAAGCTGATGAGGGACTTTATCTTTAAGGGAGGTAAACAGTGTTTTGCCAACCTACGCTTAGGATAAAAAGCACACTTCTTCCACTTGCCTGACACATCACCCTAGCAGCTTCTCACTAAGCCTTTGATGTAAGGGAGCTTACAAAATTTTTTCCCTGGGCCATCATCAACGCCATTCTCTGGTTGCGGAATAGGAGGTGGGCCAATATTATAACTAGCCTTATTCCAAGAGACTTAACAAGGCAACAGGATATTTGTTATTCTAAGGACATTAAATACTAATTCCTTATTTTTCTGGTGATGGCTAACATGGCTGAGAGTGGTGTTTTATATTAGAGACACTAAAAATAGTTGTAATGCTCGTACCGATATTAGTGGAGTGCTTAGCACTTCATACTTTAGATTACTTAATTTGTTCAAAACTTAAGGCCACTATTTTCTTCCTCTTTCCTTCTACCTTTTTACCTTCATTTATTTTTTATCTTAGGTTAAACCTTAGATTGGGACTTATTTTGCTGCATTGCGGGTTTGGAGACGTTGTGAGCCTTCTGCCTTGCGGTCATGTTGTCGCTTTCTCATGTGGATGCCTATTTTTTATCTATTTCTTATTTATTTTTAGCTTACCTTATATTGTTATTTTATCTACTTTCCATGTTGTTATTTTGTTGTTATTTTATGCATTTCTTTATTTTTACCTTATTTATCTGATGGTCTGCTTAGCTAGGTTGAGGGGTTGGTTGTTGTCCGCCATAATGTCGCTCTTACGTTGTGGCGCGCTTACCTAGCTCACTCTCCTCTTTGAGTAACCTTCCCTTGGTTTTATTTATATTACATTTTGTCTTGCCTTTTTTTTCTTGCTTGTTTGCTTATTTCATTACTTTTTACCTTGTAGTTTTTTTTTTATGACTTCTTGTAATTTATAATTCTCTGTAAGTGCTGGTTTTTCTTGCTTTAATTCTGTAGTTTTTTGAGTTATGAGTTATCTTTGTTTTTTTGACTTTTCTTGTATTTATTGCTTTTTGTTTTATTATATGTCTTCAGGTTGCCCTGATGAAGAACATGTTAATGTTCGAAACGTCGGCACAAGAGAAGTGAGTGAGTTTTCTTAGCCTTATCCTGATTCTTTCAATTATTATATCTTGAGGCTGATTTATTTTATATCTTATATATATATATATATATATATATATATATAATATATATATTATTTATAATGAGATTTATCTTTTTAATAAATATATTTGTTCATATTATATCCGATTTTTATTTGTATTTATTTAACCACCCACATTTATTAATGCCAAGTAATATTTGGGAAATATTGTATTTTTGAGCATGCATAAGTGCATATTGTTTTACAAATAACTTTTTTTTATGATATTATTGCTTGATCTATTGTTTGATTAAATTTTTAGTGATTATTCCTAATATTGACAGGTTAATATTAAGTATTTTTTTTATTTGTATCTAGAGTACTTAGTACTCATTGTAATTGCTGTATGGTTTTATTTATTTACAGTACTATAAGTATTTTTTATATATGTTTTATTTACAGTACTCATAGTATTTGTGTTATTTTTGCACAACGCATTCATTTATATATATATATATATATAATAATATATATATATATATATATATATATTTATTTATTTATACATATATTATTTATTATACATTATTTAATAATTATGTTATTAATTTACAGCGGCTTAAGAAATTGTTTTGTTTATTTATATTATTTATAGTATTGTATTTTTATTATTTTTTTAATTTATGTAATCATAGTATATTAGTTAGTGTACTCATAGTATAGTGTTGTATTATTTTATTTATTTATATTATTGGTTTTATTATTTTATTTATTTACAGTGATGTTATTTGTCGTATTTTTACAATATTGGCACTAATTTTATATAATTTTTTATACTGAACTTATATTAAAGAAATCACTGCTGCTTTTAAATTTTAATACTTCATTTTAAAAAGCACTTTAAGCATTTGTTTTATTGTTTCTTTGTTATTTCAAAACTTAAAAGACAGTAATACCAGATAATAGTTAGAATATTGTCGTTTAAATTATCCTAAAAATTGTGGATGTTTGCTGTAAATTTAAAATAGTATTTTAAATTTATAGTATTTAAGGAATTAGAGGATTCCCTCTATTTTTTTCTTGAATAAACTGCTGATTTATTACTTCGATCCAAAGTCGTCCTATTAGAAACTCTAAATTCTAAATAAACACTTTTTGACACTCCTGCAAACTAACTTTACAATATAAACCTATTCAAAGCACCATCAAAAATATGAACTTTTAAAAATCCTGCAAAAAAATATAAATAAAATACCCAAACCAAAATATATCAAAGTATCTTTAACCCAAACAAACTCCTCACACCCCAAAAAAATAACTAAAATCATTCCAAAAAAATTGGAAAAAAATAAAAAGGCACAAATTACCCTAAATCAATAAATAAAATATGGCTCCGGTTTACACAACCTCCGGTACACATTTGCCAATAAACAACTTGTTTAAAAAAACTATTTACTTTTTTTCTATTTTTTTTACTTTTCCTCGTCTACTTCTGTAGGTTTATAGAAAAAGTCTTATTATCAGCCTAATAACCCAAAATGTAAATTTCATCGGAATTATCCATTTTAGGACGTTCTATGTAGTTTTGCTTATGTTGTTGTCTGTCACCCCAACTTCCAGTCCAAAGAGGATTGATTGAAATTTAGCACAAAAATTAACTATTCAGACTGTCTAGTTTTTGCTTCCGGCATATTGACATTTTGGATCATGAGCTAAGTAAGCCCAAAGTTTTATCGGACTAGGCAGTAGATCACTTCTTTTTAGAAGTCTTGTGGGACAAGAACATTTTTTAGGTCTGAATTGTTGGATAAGTTTTTATTCTAATGTCTAATGCAGGAAGACCGAGGAAATGTCAGCTTAAGGTTTCAAAAACGTGGCATTCTGGGGACAAGTGAAGTAAGTCTGAACTTGTGAGGATAAATTCAGAGGTACCCTGAACCTGATTTTATTATTTTAGCGATAAAACTTATTCTGAATATTTATTTTCATTGGAAAAAAATCGGGGAGGTGGTACCTCCCTCACCTCATCGGATTCGCTACACTCCCTCTCGCTTTGCACATTAGTTTTGTTCATAGCGGTCACCCATCCAATCACTGACCTTGCTCGATGCAGCTTAACTTTTATGATCCATAAAAACCATAGATATACTTGACTTATTGAAACAAAACTTAGTAGACTTATTAATTACATACAATTAAAAATAAATATTGAACTGATGTTGATGATGAGATGAAATTTGTGCACATATGTTTACCTTATGTATGACTACATGCGTGCCGAATCTCAACCCTATCAAAACATTTTCCCGCGTTTTATGAATTTGTGATGTGTCATTATTATAGGTTAATGTCGTCATAACCAGATTAATGAGGTAATTATTTTCCGGATAGCTCTACTAGACATAAATATTGATTTTTAAATCACCTAAAGTTTCAACTCTCATAGATACGCTGGAAGCCACGGTGATAACAGACACACACACACACACGCAGACACACAACTTTGTGAAAACCATTTACGCTGGAAGCCACGGTGATAACAGACACACACACACACACGCAGACACACAACTTTGTGAAAACCATTTAGGAGGCCTTAAAAACACCTTAAAGGGTTAATTCTGGTGACATCCTGGTTTGGATTTTTTGCAAACACAATACTTGTCCTATATACCTTCAGTATAAATGAGGAAAAGTAAAAATAAATAATAACCTTACTCAATTCCTCTTAGTATCTTTGGAATAGTAATAATAATAAAAAATTAAAAAATAGTATTGAAGCACTTGAATTACCAGAAAACATGTACATTCCAATGAAAAAATCTATAATTTTACAAACCTGTTCCATAGTAAGAGAATTTCTTTATCATTCATCTAACAGCATTCCTGGACAAATAATAATAACACAAACAAACACTGAATAAAACATGATTTCCACATTAGAGTCACCCCCCCCCCCTAAAAAATGACACCTTTGGATGGTGTCCGGCTGTCATTTAATGTCATTGCTATGCAATGAAAAAACAAAAAAAAAAAATAATAAAGCTTTGAAAACACTTCTTAACGAAGCAAAGCCTCCCTATTTAGGGGTAAAGTGAGGTTGCTATGTTGTTTATTTACAAAAAATGTATTCTAAGTACGTGCCTAGTAAAGATATTCCTCATATATACTTATTATTTTGTTAAATATGGCTAGAAGTTACTTAAATTGAATTTTAATAGTCTTCTTCCATCTTTGGAATTAAATATGCTCCAATTATTTTTGTAACATTATAAAATATAAGAAAAATATTTTTTGAGTAAAATACAAGAAGAAAAATATGAATCTGTTTCTGCATTTGCTTTGTTTTTTTTTTAGTTCTTTATCATTATTTAATAGATGTGTGTTATTTTATATATTTTCTTTTTATTATTTGTAAAATTCAAATTTTGAAGTGTGTTTAACTATTGAAATGACTTTGAAGAAATGAACTTTGGTTTTATTCTGATAATTTTTGTAAAGGATGACAAAACGAGGCGATAGCTGCCATGGCGTCCTCGGCCGAAATATTGACAAAAACCCAACGTTCAAACTCAAAAAGAAATCAGGTATTCATCTATGAAAATACTCCACCAAACGCCTTTAGCCTTTTTTCAATTGAAAAGAATAACCTAAATGAGTATTATCTTTTAGTTTTTGCCTTCCTTGATCATTTGACCTTTTTTGCATGTTGAATTCTAGCTAGCTTAATATTCTGATAATTTGTCATGTGAAAAAAGATTGAATCCATTTTACAGTAACTTTAAGAGTGAAGTTGCAGCTTTTAAATTAAATTTTAGTTTCAAGAGAATCCATTAAATTTGTGCCATAATTAGATTTGTAATTTAGATTTGGCATAATAGAATAAATATTTTGTATTCTAGGAGCAATTGTTGAGGTTTTTTTTGCCCCCCCCCCCAATTTTTATGTCATATCTTGTTACTGTTTTTTGCAGTTTTGTATGGTCAATATCCATCTCTATTAACCAGAATTAATCGAATGACCTTTGAGATGCGTGTTTCTTTGCCCAACAATCTGTTTTTTGCTTAAGCTGGCCGCTTCATACTTTATAACTTTAATATAAAACTTCTGTTAAACTTCTTATAACTTCATATTAAACTTTTTAACCAGAGTATTTGCGACTTGTTACTGAATTTTGCCAAGGAAATGCGTATGGTTATCTAACTGCGATAAAATAAATAAATTTTTATTTGTATTTTGTATAATAAATTATTATCCAATTTATCCATACAAAAGTATGGTCGTCATTCCAAAACAAGCTCTGTTCAACAATTCCCACTAATTTAAAGCCCAGTTTACGATAATTTTGTTTTTTTTACTCTTTGCTTTGGTTACTTAGATTGGTCGCATCAACTTCGGACAAATTTTATTTTATTCAGTGTCCCAAAAACATAAGGAACCTTTTTCCCACCAAAAAAGGAACCTAATTTTAACTTATTTTGCTGTCTCAATGTCTTGCATGCATTGCATATTATGCTTAATAATATGATTATATGCATAATCATATATATAATATATATATATTATATTATATATATATATATATATATATATATATATATATATTATATATATATATATGATTATGCCATATAATCATATTATTAAGCATAATATGCAATGTATATATAATATATAATGTATATATATAATATATAATGTATATATATAATATATATATATATATATATATAATATATATATATAATATATATATATATATATATATATATATATATTATATATATACATTATATATTAATATATATATATATATATATATATAATGAGCCAATATCTTTTGGATCCAATGAGACCATCTGCATTCCCTGTACTTGTGGCAAAGACTATTTTGTTTGCCACTCATCATGACTTTTTATCAGTTTTTTTAAGTAACTTACTTTTTTCCTAATTTTGCATTTTTAATTTTTGAATGGCATGGTAAGCAAAAGCATGTTTTATTTTTAACTTTAAATCTTTTGTTTATATTTTAATTTAAAAAGCTCTAATATTTTTGCATGCCACTGAATGAAGCATACTTTGATTTAGGTGGATGCTGTTTGCACATTTTTGTTTATATTAACATTTTGATTCTTAGGGATGTTTATTTATTAATTCAGAACTTGGTTTTATTTTTGTCATTTCTGTTTTTGTTTAGTCAATTATTATCCGGCACACTGCTGTTAAAGAAACGTACAGTCAATATACAAACAACAATATTTGAAAACCAGCGATTGTTGTTTGTTACAAAACATTACTACATCTTCAAATTAATAAATATTGAGTCTATGATATGAGCCAATATAACTTTTTGACACTACTCTCTCTTAAGTCTTTTGTCAATCCATCTACTTTTACTGAGATCTCTTTGTTTATTAATTCTTCATCTTTATTCTTAACTGAATATACTAAATATATTTTTTAAATAGATCTCTATTGGCTATCATTACTTTTTAGCATATTTTCTGAAGGAAGGATGGCTTATGAGATTTGGGTCATGTAAGGGGGAGGGGGGAGAGAAGATGGAGGTGTTTTTTTAATAGGGTACTCTTAATAGTATTATATGAGTAGTCACCCGTGGTGTTGTGGTTAAGGTACGCGGCCAATACACAGAATGAATGGACTTTAGTCATGGGTTCAATCCCAGCACGGGCCTCTAGGATTTTTCTGCGTACCACGTCCTTAAGAAGGGACATAAAGCCAGTGGCCTAGAGCCTGTGCGTTGTCAGGTACTCGTTAAAGATCCCTTACCCCAAATGACACTGGGTATAGGCAAAATTTAGGACCCTCATTGTAGATTCATTATAATACTATACTGTTTCTGCCTTGTAGTTTGAAGTGTGTGGAGGTTTGGTTTAACAGTGAGAGCACGTGTTCCCAGTTTTCACTAGACTATATGAGGCAGTGAAAATTTGTATGATTGCTTGAAAAAGCATGAGAGGAACCATAGAAATCCACGGCTCTTCTGTCTAGATTAGATGAAATATACCTACACTTGAAATTAAATGGAGCAGAACACTATCTTAGGGACCTGGCGAAAAGGGCCTAACAACGTGGCCTACTTGCCTGGTAGTTACTACCACTCCCCCCATATCGCTATCACTATAGTATTATATTAATGACGTCATTTTGATTATTTAGATTTTATAATTTGACGTGTATGCTTTTATGTAAACAAATAATCGACAGTTGACCAATCAGCTGTCATTGATACTTGCTGTTGGATACGAATATTCCTAGACCAGTTTCAGCTTAACGCCATCATCAGCAGGCAGAGCAACACTTGAGCTCTCAACTAATAATATCAGTATAACTTCTAGTCTCAATAAGGATGATGTGTCCTCTGAATATAAGGAAGGAAAGAGGGTTTGTATAGGGAAGTGCGTACCTGATTCCCCTTCAAAACTTTGACTTTTTAGGGTCACAATCCTGACTCAAGGACACACTGCCATTTATAAACTTCCTCCCACTCCCTTCCTTATCTTCAGAGGCTCGTCTTGCTTATTGAGACTAAACATTATTCACTGATATAACTTTATTATTTGAGAGCTCGAGTATTGCCCCGCCTGCTGATGATGGCGTTATGCTGAAACTGGTCCAGGGATATTCATAACGAACAGCAAGTATTGACGGTAGCTGATTCTTCAATTGTTTCTTCAACTTACGATAAGTATAACCTCTTTAAATAATGGACAGCTCAAAAAAGGTAACTTGTAGGCTATATCGTTGGGATCTTTTAAGGTACTGCCACAAACAATTTTCTAAACATCCTATTCTTTACAATGGGATTTTTCTTATAAATTTACTTTTATCCGTGGTTAATGATATGGAAGAGTTTTTTTTTCTTTTTAAAAATGAATATAAGAACATACAATTAAACTAAAACATGTAAAATTTCCCTTGATATATTGAAAAAAATTAATTGAATTAACATTTTTTCAAATCTCTCATTTTACAGCATTGTAATGAAAATGAAGGTATTATCATAATCTTAGAATAATACTATATATAGAAGGAGCACAGGACCGTAAACACAATTTAATTCCACTGATAACACGAAAGCCGGTTGACTGGTGCAACTAAGTAATGCTGCCAACCTGACAACAAAACATTATTTTAAATATGTGTCATAAATATCTATTAATGAAGAAAGATCGTAAAGAACAAATATAATACCTTAAAACACCTACTGAGTAATTAATAAAAACAGTCTTACATGGCAAAAGAGTGGCGGAATACAAGAATCTACATTTAGTTGACGAGGACTACTTTTAATATAATTTTAATAAATACGTTAAACTACAATTTAAAATGCTTTAAATATTGTAATGCACCGATATTTATATTATTATTTTATGAATGATCAATCAATTATTAATAATAGAACATAATAATTCAGCAAACTTTTTTTTAGAAAATTGTATATTGTTAGGGTGGCAGCATTACTTAAGTGCACCGGTGAACCGCCTTTCAAATTATCAGTAGTGCTCCTTCTATATATAGTATTATTCTAAGATCATAATACTTATCACCAATCAGTGTTTCCAGCTTTAAGAATTTACATCTAGTGTCTATTGTTTTTATTACTATAACTATCTATTCTATTTTTTTACTATTACATTCGCTGATTTCGTGGCAGTGTATGCTACTTATACGACAAACTGCTACAGAAAAACCAGGATGTGGTTACGAAGCGGCCCGTCAACAACAAAGATTACTAAGTGTCGAGGCCGTCAAGCTGCCAAGAGGCTATAGGCCTCCAGATATGAGTTCAATGTAAATTGAGTTCAATTCTTTAGCTAGCGGGGTAATTGAATTGTTGGGTCCCCTACTAGAGAGTAGAGAGTTAGTATATCCACATAACTATGGCAGTTCATTAGTTGTTTTAATTAAGTATTATTGTTCTTTTTACACTCAGAACTGTGTATTGTTTAATATATTTAGCCTCATGAATATTTGATTGACAGTGTCAGTGTGCCATCTACCTCTTCATCTTGAAATATTACTAGTCACATTTAATACTATTTTTAATTTATATAGGTTTACGTTAGCTACAACCAAATCAAATCTAAGTAATGTGTTTATTTTATTTTATAAGTTTTTAATTTGTGTTCCAAAACTCGCGTATAATATTAATTATTACAAAAATAAACTTTTATTCTCCAGTTTAACCAGATTTTTTTTTTAGTTTTGTAATATAAATTTTAAAATAAATTTATGTACATTGTGTAAATATTTGTTTGAATTTTTTATTGTTCCGTTTTTTCGCTGTTTTGCTTTTTGTATTTAAATTTTATTAGTGGCAATTGAATTTATATTGCTGGTTTATTTTAGTAACTTGTTTAAAAACATTATATAAATAGCTTTTACTTTCTCATTAAAATTTTAATTATAGTTTGAGTTTTACTTAAAGAAATGTTTGAATGTTAAAAAAAATGGATGTTGCTAAATTATTAAGTGTACCAAACTCTGAAGCTTCTTGAACTACGCAAAGTTTTCTTTTATAGATATAAATTTCAGCTAATTGTAGTTCATTATTTCTTTATTTATTCTTTACTTTTTCTATTTACGTTCATTGGTAAATAGAAAAAGTATAGTGTTAATCCTAAAAATTGAAAAATTAGTTCTGAGATTTCTTCATAATCATTATTTTTTTAATGTTGGTAAAAGTGTTAATTAGTTTTTTTCATATTGTCTGGGAGTGTGTCTGTGCATAATTTCTGCTGTGTTCACTCATAAAGAGTTGATACTTGGCAGAACAATGAGAAAAGTTTTGTTGTGCTGCTCAGAAGATAATATTAATCAAACCCATGTTAACTTTTTTACTAAGTCATCAAAATTTAAAAAATGACGAAAAATTAAAAATGTGACCAATCAAGTTAAAACTTTTTGTGAACCTACCTCTTTAAGTGACAAATGGAAAGGGTCCACTAAATTTTATTTGATTATCAGTCCCCATTTTATAAATTGCCCTCAACACAATTATAGGTAATTTGGTTTGATTGGTTTATCAAATTAACCAATATTATAGTTAATTTATAACAAACATATTTTTTTTGTTATTTTTTTATGAAACAAACAAAATTATTGCTATGTTATTAAGGAAAAATTATAAACATTTTTATGAGTTTATGAACATTGGAATAGTTTTTTTAAAGCCCAATTAATGTTTATAAACATTAGGATTGGTCTTTCTTAAAACACAATTAATGTTTATGAGCACTGGAATAGTTCTTTCTAAAACATAAGTAATGTTGCCAAACATAGTAATGGGTCTTTCTAAAATACAAATAATATTTATGAATAAAGGACTGGGTCTTTCTGAAACACAAGTATTGTTTATAAACGTTGGGATTGGTCTTTCTAAAAACACAATTAATTTTTATGAGCACTGGAACTTGTTTTTGTATATACCAAGTAATGTTTTTGACCATTGGAATAGGTATTTCTAAACAACAAGTAATATATATAAATATTGGACTGGGTCTTTCTGAAACACAAGTAATGTTTATTATTAATGGACTGGGTCTTTATGAAACACAAGTAATGTTTATTATTATTGGACCTGGGTCTTTATAAAAACACAAGTTATATTTACTGGGTTGTTTATTATTATTGGACTGGGTCTTTCTAAAACACAAGTTATATTTATAAATATTGGACTGGGTCTTTATGAAACACAAGTAATGTTTATTATTATTGGACTGGGTCTTTATAAAACACAAGTTATATTTATAAATATTGGACTGGGTCTTTATGAAACACAAGTAATGTTTATTATTATTGGACTGGGTCTTTCTAAAACACAAGTAATGTTTATTACTATTGGACTGGGTCTTTCTGAAACACAAGTTATATTTATAAATATTGGACTGGGTCTTTCTGAAACACAAGTAATGTTTATTATTATTGGACTGGGTCTTTCTGAAACACAAGTAATGTTTATTATTATTGGACTGGGTCTTTCTAAAACACAAGTAATATCAAAGATAACTCTTGTTGTTATCAAGACAACTAAAACTTGTTATATTTAAGTTATTGTTAAGAATAATAATTAATGGGTACAGGGGAACTTGGAACTTTCTTTCACATTATTGAGATTCGCTGTATTCATTCTCTCAATTTTTAACTTTGGCTTCGCATTTCCTATGCCAATCTTTGATTTATATTTCTGCAGACTTTCTTCGCTTGTCTGCAGACTTTAAAAAATGCTTATTTATTCTCAAAGGTCCACACACTGAACCTCGCTCCAGTATCCAGGAGCGTGACCTGAACAACATGACTCATTTTATATTGTTTTCAACCAGATTTTTTTTAACATACCTTAAATGATGAAGAAAAACATAGTTTGCCTTTCCAGAGTGGAGCTCTTTGATTGCGCTCACTTAAAATTTAAAAAAAAAACACTTTTGATTTCTTGATATAAGTGGTTCCCTGTTAGTCGTGTGCAAAGCTTAAATAGGTCAGTTTTAAAGCTTATAAAATTTCCAATAAATAGAGTGTTTATCAATCAAAAATGGATAATTACAACTAAAGTTATGACATTGGAAAAACCACTGAAAAATCTGTGTTGTTTTGTTTTACTCTTAACTTTATTTTCTTTTCCATCAACTGTTTTTCTGAATTTTTTACTCTTTTTTTAATTTATTTTCTCTTCTCTTTCGTACATTTTGCCTTCCTGGAATAAACTTTGATGCAATTTTATTGTAATTATGCAATAAAAATTTCTTTTTCAATTATTCTGTAATAAAAGTTTAATAACTATAGATTTATGTATATAGTTGTATATAAAATGTTATGTATAATTATATTATATATAATTGTATATAAATTTCTATGTATAAAGAAATTCTATGCATAAAAAATTTTAAGCATTTTTTAAATGTACTATAATTTTATTTATTCAACTTTTATTTTAATTAATTTATTTTTTAAAATCTTAATTGTTTCCTCCACACTCAGGTATGGCTTTTGTACTATTAGTGATCTGACGAAAACCATGGATATATTATGTGTATTGAAACGAAACTCTCATAATTGTTTATTAAATTAAGGAATAAACTGGTGCTAAGTTTCAACTCAAAGGGATGGTTTTTGAATTCTTTAAATTTTTTTTTTGTTGGAAAAACGTGTCATTTAATGAAAATTAAACAAATGGTGATAATGAGATGAAACTGGCACATTTGCTTTTTTATAGAGGAGTACAGATTTCAGATCAAACTCACAGGGTGGTACGATGATAAGAAATTCATAAAAAACTTTCATTCATAAAAAAACCCCTCAGTGTGTCTTAAAAACACCTGAAACGGATAATTCATCTTAAATCTAGGTTTCGGATTTTAGTGCCAACACTATTAGTCTAAGAGCCAAAGAAATGTGACTCATTTTGTACTACTTCAAACCAAATTTTTCTGAAAGTATCCTTTAAAGTTGAGTGTTCTTTTGTCTAAATCGGATAACAACAGCTAAAGTCATGACATTGGTTAAGTGGCCAAAGAATGCACATAAAGCCAAAATTTTTATAAGAAATTCGCTGACTTTGTATAAATTAACCATAATTAACCATAACTTTATTCATATAACTGATTTTGATGATTAAACACTCGTTTTATGGAACATTTTATCAGCTTTAAAAAATTTTCTCTTCTTGTTTTACACACTCCCCTCAGGGAACCACTTATTTCAAGGAAACTAAAATTTGTGTGATTTTATAAAATGTTGAGCATGCGCAATCATATGAAGGGTAGGCACTAGTAGACTCAGGATAGACAGACTATGCTAAAAAATATAGTCTGCCTATGAGTCACTAAAAAGTGACTCATAAATTTAGGTGCCGCTCACATAGAGGTTAATAATTTTTTATTATTCTTTTGACCTAAAACGGATTTTGAGCCAAAAAAAAAAAATTTTTTTTTGGTGCCACCCTTGGGAAAGTGTTACAATATACCCTAGCCCCCTTTATAAATTTAGAGGATACCACTCCCAAAAAAAGGATACTTTAATGGCACTTTTAACTTCCAAGGGAGTGAAAAGTAACTTTTTCTCCCTTGGGAGTGCAAAGTGCTTCTTTACTCCCTAAAAAACTAGTCAATAAATGTTACATTATACACTGTCTAGAGTTAAAAAAGATAAAACACTTCATAACTAGTTTTGTATATGAATATGTAAAACTTACGTTTGTAAATGCATACTGTCCGCTCCTAGGTCATGCCTGAATGCTAGGCATACTATACTATATCTTTACAAATACCTCTTTCTTTGACATTATTATTTTAGGTTACTTAATGATAATTACATGTTAATTTTGTTGTAGTGGTAAGACTGCTAAGTGGCAGAGCTGGAGGTATGTGTGAGGAGGAGTCTATAGGAGTTACTGGGGGCAAGGATCCTCTCAAAGAGTTTGTAACCACAGGTCGTACTGGTCGGAGAAATGCAATGGCTGATATACTCAACGATACTAAAGCTGTTGTAACTGTCTCTGACTTACCTGATAAGCTATCTGCATTATCTACTAGTGGTAAGTATAATATTTGTATTTTTAATTTAACTCTTTGTTCAATTCTTCTGATAGAACATCAATCTAACCCGATCTTTGGTTAACCCTACCTGTGTAACATCTATCTAATCTACTCTTTGGTTAACCCTTCTTATGTAACATCTGTCTAATCTAATATTTGGTTAACCCTTCTTATGTAACATCCATCTAATCTACTCTTTGGTTAACCCTTCTTATGTAACATCTATCTAATCTATTATTTGGTTAATCCTTCTTATGTAACATCTATCTAATCTAATATTTGGTTAACCCTTCTTATGTAACATCTATCTAATCTAATATTTGGTTATCCCTCCTTATGTATTTTAATTATTTATACTATTGTGGTTGTCAATATATTAACTGTTTATAATTCTAGTGTGTTTTTTTTTATTAAACATCTTGGTGAGTATATACCACAAAATCTCCGTCAAAACAACTAATGATTTCATACACTTCTTTTAATGAGGTTTGTTACTTTAACTATGTGTTTGACATTCTTGCCTTTGAATCCACGAGTCAAGGGCTCTTCAGCTGTGAAGTGGGATCTTCACGTTGTCTTTTTAAAATACTCCGTTGGTTCTGTTATTTTGTTAAGTTTCACTAACTTGTTTTTAAAAACCTTCACTCTCGCTGTATTCTACTTCTTTTATTATTGTTGTTACTTTTAGTTGATTTATGTATATATAAATAAACTATTTATAAATATATAAAATTGTATATATGTTCCTTTCAGATAAAATGAAAATATCAGACAGTAAATCTAATGTAGAAGATGGTGACATAACTGATAAAGGAGGGACGGATTTATCTCAGCCTGGACCTAGTACCAGTTAGACTTTGACACAACTGTAGATTTAATTATACTTCAAGGAAGCACAACCTGAAAGGCTTTGAGAAAGTTCTCTTATTGCAAAAACGGTAGTAAGTGGGGTTTAGCAGGCAGAGGAGACAATTGTTGCATTCCATTGGATCAACATGTCTCGAAGGCATCTCGGAGAAATAGTGGTTAACTTTTCCCTAAAATCTTATTTATTTGACCATTAAAAGTACTGTGGAGTACTGCTCAATAAATGACCCATCAACCACATCTCTCCACTAAACATTGAGTTACTTTAGTTCTTAACGAGTAACCTTTTTCATTTGTATGTTTTTTAAGTTTATGGTTATCGCTTGTTTTAGGCACAATTGATGGCTATTTTCCGAAAGCTGGCTCTAATGTGATGTAGAAATTTATACATTAGGGGGGGGGGGGTGCTGGACACAGTGTTCCAATTTCCTTGTTTGAGGGGGTCTAAAAACAGGGACTAGTTGCATGAACCGAACGCTAGTTTTCACCTAGTGCGGTCTTTATCATTGTTGTTTTCAGTTTTAAATGAAGACATATATTTATGTTTATTGAGAATGTAATCAAGACAATTTTTTATTTTATTTATGAACTTATTTTATTCTTTTAGTTGTTTATAAGATTATTTGTTGTTTAAAATAATATTTAATTCTTTCCATTAAAAGAACAAATAAAAAAAAACATAATGAACATGCAAATTAAATTAGATTTCTGCATGTCATGGTTATCATGATATCAAGTCTAGTTAAAAATCACACATAATATATATTTTTATTTTATTTTATAAAAATTTTACATCTGAAACATTTAATTTTTAAAATTGTTAAAAGTTCCTTTGAAAAATTAGAAAACCTTAGAAATTAAGATAAAATAGTTTTATATATGTGGCACAAGGTGAACGGTCAGTTCTCCACTGCAGTGGGTCATACTGTAGTGAAGAAACAGTGGACTAAAAAACAGGCGTACTGTATTATATCACTTTAGCCGGGTCTGTCAATTTATTTGTAATAGATAATGTTTAGTGGAGAGACGTGGTCGTTGGTGTTATTTATTGATTTATTTCCTTGTACAATAATGAGTTTTCTCAAATGTCTTATTTTTTTAAAAACAAAACAAGGTAAATAATATTTAGTTAAAACTAATTAAGAATGTATGACATCACAAATCCTTCTGCAATGAACCAAATTTATGTATATAAAATTAAGTATCTACATAATAATTTAGTGGAGCTTGTAGAACACTTTGACCTTTGGTTAGTAACGCATAGGATATTAAACCTCAAATCTTTCAATGTTTTCAAACTCTACCAGTTTTGACTGTTAAAACCCAGTGAAATAGTACAGTGAAAAAAAAATCTTAACTGGATTTTCTAATAATGTATTTTACCTCTAATTGGAAGAAAAAACTAAGTTTACTGCCTAGTTTTCTGAGTTTAAAGTTTTATTTTACAGCCTGACTTGCTTAGTAAGGGAGTTATAAAATAATTCCTTATTCTTACAGCCTGGCCAACTTAATTTGAATGAACCATCTTCATTTAAGATGATAATTTTTTTTAACAGTCAGATTTTACAAATGTTTAAGTTGACAGAACTGTTAATTTTTAAAACTATTCTGCAATATGTGAAATAGTTTTATTCGGCAATAAAACTATATGCTGTCTTTAAAATATTTCTTTGTGGGAAAATTTATGTTTTAAGTAAACCTTTTTTCTGTGTAGTTAATTAAATTATTTAGTTTCTTTTTCATTGATTTAATTAATTTTTTTAAAAATAAGTGATTATAAATGATAATATGGTAGATTACGCTGGAAATCACTAACTAATTAAGTTGTCATCTATGAATGTTCTATTCATTGATGACTTCTTCGCTATGATCTCACAGCGAGCTTTTCTATATTATGCATTTGTGTTTTTTCTTCTTTCTGAAGGTGAAATCATGTTAAACTTCATTATGAAAGCAAAATGGCATAATTCTCAATGCAATAATCAATTCCCTTGGCTTTACCTAAGGAGTTAAATTCATGTTTACCTCAGCTATGCCTCGGAAACTAACATTTAACTCTCTCTGTGTCGCCTGCAGAGTAAAGGTATATAATTTCCTTGCCTAACATTTCAGGAATCAACTTCATTACTCAGGGAGTTATGCCTAACTTTACTTCCTTTGTGTGTAAATAACTATTTATTATAATTCTAGGATTAAAAGCTTTAATGTTTATAACACTTAACATCAAAAATCTGATTATTTTCTACCATTTCATATTATCATGTATTATCATTTCGTATTATCATGTATTATCATTTCGTATTATCATGTATTATCATTTCGTATTATTATTATCATTTCGTATCATCTTGTATTATCAATTGTTTTTACATATTTTATATGAAAATACTATAAAATAAAATATCATCTGACAAAAATAATAAATAAATAAATCATATAATTTAATATTAATATTTATTTCTAAGAGATTATATAAACAAATACAATATCATGGAGTATGCTAATTCCAATAGTGTTTTCTGAGTTGGAAAGTAAAATAATAATAAACAAGCACTTATTATAAAGTGTGGCTACTTATTGTGGTATTTGTAGAATGAAAGTTTTCGTGAAAAACCAAGGCTTTCATCCTCAAGAACAGGCTCTATTGCTTTCGATTATTTTGTCTTAGGTATTTATTTATTTTATTAATAATTTATTTGGTTATATCTCAGCTTCTACCAGTAGCTATAATAATAGAAATGTTTGTTTAGAGCCTTGTGACTCATCAGATATAATCCCATCGGGAACCAAGTCTGTTGGTAGTCGCTACCAAAAAGTGGTGATAATTTATTTAAACAAATCTTATATAAACTTAGAGTTTGATCTGGGTTGCGAAACCAACACCTCTTAGGTATCAAAAGTCAGTGTAAATACTCTTACTTTACAACCTCGATCACTCAGATAGCTCAATAGATCTATTGATCCGATATTTTTGGTTAAAGATTTTGCCAACTTTACTTACTCAAGATTTCGAGTTATATGCTACTACTTTAGTTGCTTGCTGCCTAAGTAATCTTTTATGAGTTCCAGTCTCTATTTTATAAAAATAAACTCAAATTGTGTCCACAATTAAGTAAATTGTGGACACAATTAAGTAAATTGTGGACACAATTAAGTAAATTGTGGACACAATTAAGTAAATTGTTTTACTTAATAAACATGAATCAAACTGAAGTATTAATTTTATTTTATTATTTAAATTTTTTGTAATGAATTTAGTAGTTATTTATAACAAATTTTTTGTCATTGAAGTCTCAAATTCATGTCCCATTTGTATGATTAAATTTGCTCAATATTATTTCAAATGAAGTTTAGTAGAGTTTATGTATTTTAATTCTGATCAAATTGATGTTTATAAACCTGTATAACTATGTATGTTTTGTTGGTTGAGTGTAAAATTAACACTTAATTAGTTAGGTGTAAATTTAACAAGAAATAACTCCAAAATCTCTCCACAAAAGCTTTTATTAAATCTCTTATAAAACCAGAGCTAGCTTTCATTTTTATAATCATTATCAGTGATGGAGAAAGAAGAAATAAGAAGAACTTTAGTCTTAATTTTTTAATAGCGGACTATTAGAGTCTACTATATGACTTTATCCTGACAAGAGATTTTAGATAGCAGACTCTTAGAGTCTACTATATGACTTTATCCAGACAAGAGATTTTGGTTTTGTTTCTTGTGTACTATAATAACTCTAGTGCTCAGTTTTATGAGATAAGTTTTGCATTGTAAGTGAACAAAAAAATACTGTTTCAATTGGTTATTTTACAATACAGTATAGGTTTTTTAAAGGAAGAAAATTGAAAAAATTAAAATCTACTTTTACTCAAATTTCCTAAAATAATGCCACCAAAATGAAAATTATGAAATATTCAAGTTCTATATTAGTTTTCTGACAAGTTATTAATTACTATTTGTATAAGCCCTATATGGGTAAGCATAAAGCTTAGAGACTGTGACTCAAGGAGAAATTAACTGGTGTCATCGAGACGCATTACTAGAGGGGGCATGTCCTATCTCAATATATTCAAAGGCTTAAAACATCTTTTTGGGAATCTCAGGGGCTTTGTGTAACCTCAATGAAACCTCCTCTAAGAGTGAGTTAAGGTTAAAATAAATCATTTGTTGTTCGTTTTTCACACATTTTTAGGTGTTTTGCTTTAAATGTTCTAATTTTTAAGTTACTTTAAGTTTGTATTGTTTATTTGATTATATTATAGCCGAAGATGTTGAGGTTAATTTTGCAATACTTCAAATGTCAACAAATAGGGACCCTCTAGTGATATATCACTATGACTGGTGTTAACTGTTTATAGATCTTTTCTTGTAATTGGTTCCTTAGGGCTTATCACAAAGTCTTCCTCGAAGGTTTATAATTCTGCTCAAAGCTTTTCAAAATAATATAAATCATTATGTTGAGAATTAATGTAGGGCACAGAAAAGACTAAATTTCACAGTATTATGAAGACACACACAAGTATTAATTATAAATCATTACAGTCTATCGACCACTTTAAAAATCTTGACAGGTCAGTTTAGGCTCCAAGAAGTGAAGCTGGAAAAAAAACTTTGTAAACAAATCAGGTTATTTTACCCGTGTTTTCTTGGTGATGTTTTTTTACATTTCTTTTGAATAGTTTTATTTTATACTATCATTTTTATCAATAATTAGAAAGTAGTTTTCGAAACGATGTTAACACAAGAAGAACCACAAATGAAGTGAATGACTGCCGGATGGAGATTATTCCCTACAGCAGTTACGGGGTTAGGGATTTTTTTCTCTTTCAAGTGAAGGGTTGGCAGCAGCTTTTCTGATTGGTCAATCCAAAATGCTTATGACCTTGGGAATTTTGAAACTAAACGACGGACTGGTTATGCAAAGTTAAATACTTTTTTTTTTATTCAAAAAGTTTTTACTACACAAATAAACAATATACAGAGACATATTTTTACATAAATTATTAGATGTGAAATCCCACAAGGATAAGCCTGTGTGTGGGAACAATTTCTTAATGACTACGTCTTCTGGTGGTTTCATAGATTCATTTTAAATAAAAAAATAAATTATATTTTTTAATTTAAAAATTAATGATAAGTTAATAAAATTAATGATAAGTTTCATAAGATTTCAAGTCAATGTAATTGAATTTTTTTTTGTTCACTTCAGTGTAGTTATTTGTTTCAACTCACTCTTTGACTATAATATCAGATAAATGTATTAGTATCAGAGTCTAATGGTTGATCAAACTTTCATTTATTCATAGCCAAAGAGACTAATACTAGTAGAGGGAGGATACAACAGTTCTTATCATTCCTTGGGTTGCTAGGTGCCGTAACGGTACATTGGTGACGTCATTTTTGAGTTTTCATAATAATTACAATTTCACATAAATATTACATTATTTTTCAACTATTTTGTTTTAAATCAAGTAAAATTAATTTAAAACAAGCTTTAATTATTATCTATTGCATGTATTCTTTAATTGTCTGTGTTGAATAAAGTGGTTTAATGTGGCATCACTGAAAATTTCCACCGTTTGCTACAATAGGGGTTGTAGAGGGGTGGGGGAGTATATAGTCTCTCTCTTGGGAGACTATAGTAGGGGTAAGTACAGTTACGGCACCTATAGAAACTGTCTTACTTCCAGACCCCCTATCACTGTGTTAATCAGGTTCTGTACTCCCTCTAATAGTATTATATCTAATATTAATATATATTTGATATATTACTGATATATCTAGTATTAATATATCTCTTTGTTCATAGCAAACCCCATTTGATTAATTATTCTGTAATTTAAGCCACTCATTTTCTATTCTGTTATTATTTGATTCCTTCTCATATGGTGTTTCAAGGATTGAGCATTTCATTAAAAAGGTTGTATTTACCGCAAGTTGAAGAAGCAATAAATTAATCAGCTACCATTGATACTTGCTGTTGGATATGAATATCCCTAGACCGGTTTTGGCATAACGCCATCTTCAGAGGGCTCGTCGTGCTCATTGAGACTAGAAGTTAATCACTGATATAACTTTATTAGTTGAGAGCTCGAGTGTTGCCCTGCCTGCTGATGATGGCGTTATGCCGAAACTGGTCCAGGGATATTCATATCCAACAGCAAGTATCGACGGTAGCTGATTCTTCGATTGATTGAGCATTTCATTTAAAATATTGTATTTATAAACTAATGTGTAAGATGTTAATATTTTTGTATTTTAATTTTTAAGTTCCTAATATTGTATTTATTTCTCCCTCTTTTTTACCATTTATTATTTTACTTTATAAATCTCATTATTATGGTTAGTGCTTATTATAGTAATAAAGTTTATAGATCTTAACACAACTTATCAACATTAAATCGTAAGTTCTAGGGGGTGAAAATAATGAAAAAGTAAATAAATGTACCAATAGTTATAGCAAGGCGCATACTTCTTAATTTATACTTAAAAATTCATGATGAAAATTCACTAATAACATTTTTAGCCAATTTTCAAAGAAAAATATTCTATTTATAATTCATAGAAGGTGTTATGTATTCCGAAGGGCAAACAGAATCAGTGTTACCATACTGTGGACCAATAGAAAACTGGTCCGGGTTTATAATGGGTAGTGTAGGGGGCGACAGTAACGCCATCTCTTAAGCTGGCAGGCTTTGAGATTTTACACAGCACCAGAGTTACCTTACCTTGTATTACTGACTCCTTGTTTTTAGTTGACATTTAAAAAGTTCTAAATTAGAAATATGATTTTAAGATTATTTTATTGATTGTTTAACTCAGAATTGATTTATAAACGCATTTAGTAATTTTTCCGATATATTTATTTTTTTGACAATGATGTGTGGACTGATTTAGTAAACCATATTGGCTATTTTAAGAAATTGTTGCCAATTATCTTTTAGAACCTATAAACTATTATTATTAATATCTTCCCCTAATATAATGATTATTTATCAAAATGGTAAAATGGAAGTTGTAAAGTATTTCCCAAACCTGTCCAGCGTAGTATTACTTTTACCCTGTAAAAATCTTTTGCACTCAACATAATTTATAAATTAAATATTATTATTATTATTGTTGTTGAATTTTGTTTTTATTATCAGTATGTTTTTTTTTTAAATTAACGTTAATTTTTTTAAAGAAATAGCGTTTATTGACCATATTTATATATATATATATCTATATATATATATATATATATATATATATATATATATATATATATATATATATATATATATATATATATACATACATATATATATGTATGTATATGTATAAAATAGTAGAGAGTTATGAGTTTTTAGTCATAATAAATAAAACAACATTTAAGCTTTCAACCGTCTGATAAGGTCTTCATCGGAAAATGTTTAACAAACAAAAGCTGTGTAAGTATTATACTAATATAGAACGAGCGTAGGACCGTAAACACAATGTAATTCCACTGATAACACAAAAGCCGGTTGACCCTTACAAAAAATTGTAAGGGTTATGACATGTGTTCCATCTAGGCACACGACATCACTGCCATATTTCTTTAGAATGTCTAGTTGAGCATCGTTAAATATGATTAAGACAAAATCATCTTGTTTTAAAAATATGTGGTCTTCCAGGACTTTTCGGTTTATAAAATCGCACAGCACTATTATCAAAATTCTGCATCTGCTGAACCCAGGCATGAACATTCAGATGATCCTCCTTATGCAAAACTTCATTTTTATTTAAATTATACATGTTAACAATATTTTACAATTTTTTTTTTTTTAAGTAAATGGATCTGATAAACATTTTTATCAATCAGTGATCCTTGATCTAAAATAACATCCAAAAGAATGTTTTGGGTACTTGTTTGGCGAATTTTTCTCGCTCCGACTTAGTTAAAGTTAGCCTTCCTATTTCAAACTCATGCCCAACTTGAGTGGATATACGAGTATACTCCAAATCGCGCGAACCTGTAGAAGAGATGGTCAAAGACATTTTAGCTGGGCAGTGACCATCGATCTTATTGGAGCCCAAAAGTTTTTATATGTCTCTTACCGGTTGATTTAGATTTGTAAATTCCATCTCTATGTCAAATATAAATGATTTGCCGCACAATAAATTTTGTAGTACTTTCCTTTTCTTCTTTTGTTTTCCAATTTAAAAAAGCTTCATAACTTTCAAATGTTCTTACTTCTTTTTCAAAATGTTTCAAATGCTGCTTGTACTCTATTATTGTGTTGTATGCATTGTCACATTCAACACATTTAAAAGTGTTTTTTTATAACCCCTTTACAAACCTTTTTTATTAAGTGTTTCCGAAAATCATATTTTCTTTAAAACGGGACCTGCATTGATCACATGTAAATGTTTTATCACTTTTGAAAGAATGATAATTGTGGTCCATTTTATTTTATGGATTATTTTAAAAATAGAAATCAAATGAAGGAAATGGCGAGGCGCAAGAGAATAAACGATTACAAAGCAAAAAACTTTCATCAATAGCTTAGGAGAACATGTCATAGCGCACCAGACTTTACCGTTGTTGAAAGCGCCAATCATAATCATAGCTAGATTAATAAAATACAACCATTAATTAAAATTTAGCAATATGTACTAAAATAAAAAGTTTAAAAATATTATAAGATTTTATAATATATTATATAATATATTTTATTATAGATTTTATACTCAAATTTAAAATAAAAAAAGATTATATTTTATGCTATAAAAATTAATATTTAATAAAAATCGTAGAGTTAGTGAAAAATGAAATGAATACATTTTCTCAAAATCAACCCCTAAATAGATTAAACCTGCATGATTTCTTTGAAAATGCAAAAAATAACATACGTAACCTGGGTTAAATACCTAAATATCACATTTTAGAATATCCTTCCTATAGAATCCCTAGAATCTTGTTTTCTTTCTCTTAACTTCTTTAGTTTATTATTATAAACTTTCTGATGAAGACCTGATCATAGGTCGAAAGCTTAAATATTGTTTTTATTTATTATGACCTAAGTGTCATAACTCTTTACTATTTTGTTAATTTTTTATTTGCTTTAAGTATTAATTTTGCAGTATACTTATGTTGTATTGTAGTTATCTAAGAATCTTGTTGTTCGTTTTAAATTTTATGTGAGCCTTGTTTTATGTGTTTTATTGTTATTACTATGAGTAAAAAATGCTTTTATTTGTATAAATTTTATATTATTTAAATTTTTTTTTGTTTTTGAAGATAGTATTTTATACTTAATTACAATGAAAAATCCGTCTGTTAATTTTGTTGATTTTTTATTTTATGTCGGTTTCAAAGTTGCTAAATTTTACTTACAAAAATGTAATTAATTTTTTTTCAATTTCAATTTTTTTAAATATTGAATACCCGATTTTTTGTTTGTATTTATTAATAAAATAAACATAAGTTTTCTGTTTAACCATATTACTTTTAACTGTAGTTTTAATTATGTAAGTCATAATCTCAAAGAGTTAATTTCTTTTAACATGGTTTTAATTGGGCAATACAAAGTTTAAAATCTGTATCAGAGTCATATTTGTCTATTTTTTAATTAGAAATTTAGATTATTTATTTAGAAGAATTATTTATTATTTCTATTTTATAGATTTCAGAAAGAGAATGTACTAATTAAGAGATGAGTATTATATTTCTGGAATTTATTAATGAGATGTTGGTACCTCCTGTACATTGGAAGTTGATTGTTTTGGTTGATATGAAGATAAATATGTAAAAATTGTTCTGTTAACTATGAAGATAAGGTTTAAAACAAAGAGTAAGTAGTGCAGCTAGAGAGATGTATTAGTTCTGGTCATATTTAATGTGATTGAGTTTGTAATATTTAGTCACTAAAATTGTTCTGTTAACTATGAAGATAAGGTTCAAAACAAAGAGTATGTAGTAATGCTAGAGAAATAATTGTCCTTCCTTTAGTTAGAGCTAGTAATACTTAGTCTCAGTCTCTAGATTGCTCCGGTAGTGAGGTAATAATGCTGTCGGAGATGAGTATTATAGTTCTGAAACTATTTAATGAGATAGAACTTGTTGAAGCCATCTCTCGAAGGAACTTGCTGTTTAATTTTTCTAAAATAATGTGCTAAAAATTAGCATAAACTGAGATTCAAGTAAGTGCAAGTAATGCCATGTATTGCATATCTATGGGATATATCAGCATTTCCTTTAAAGAACAAGTGGGTAAAATTAAGGCCCGTATTCAAAGACATCTTCCTAACATTCCCTTAAGGAACAAGGAAAATGTTAGGAAGATGTCTTTGAATACAGGCCTAAGTAACAAGTTGTGACACTACTGCTCAGATTATAAGGCATATACCGGAAACATTTCAAAGAAAATTTGTTTGGCTTGCAGACCTCTGCAACGGATTTTTTTGTATTTGATCTGATCATTTGATATTTTTATTTACTCGTTTGTTTACATAATATATAAATTAGTTTAGAACTTTTGTCATAGTTCTTTGAGGTTATGACAGTATTGATACAACATTCCACTTCTTGTTGTTAATTATTTATTTCTATTTTATATTATCTTATTTTACTTTAATGTTGTTGTTGTTTTTTTTAGTTATATGTGTTTTCCGTCCAACGTTTTGTAAAAATGTATTATCTTTTATTATTCTAATTTAATTTTTATTTATTTTATTAGATACTTTCATCGTGAAGATGACACTTATAAGTTTGTTTGGATGACGAAAGTTGAGGGGGAGTGAGAGGGATTGATTCAGTTTGGCTTCCTGATACAATTACTATATGTCTAAATATATATATATATATATATTTATATATGTGTGTGTGTGTGTATATTTGTGTGTTCCTTAAGTTTCCACAAAATTTTGTATAGCAGGAGCCTTAGCCAATAGAGAGGTTACAACTATAAAACCCATCGCACAATCAATAAACATAGATAAAATCTACTGCATGATATAATTTCACACCGCTGTGACTTAAGTTGAATTAAACAAGCCGAATATATTATTTGAATTGAGAGTAATTTAGAGTAAACAATTTAAATATTATTATATTTATTTTATAGTTCTAATATTTTATAAATTATAAATATAAATAGGATATATAGTATAACATATGGCTAAAATCTCCATGCTTACTAACCACTTTTTTTTACAAAAAAATCCCTTTTTTAAGTAACAAAAAAAATCCCTACACAGGCCACACTGTAAGTCAGGTTATGTTTTGAATTTTATCATTTGATTTGATTTTATATCGTATTGTTTAGTTTAAAAATTTATTTATTTACTTTTTGAGTACAAACATTGTTGTATTTTTTAAAGTTATCAATTATGTGTATAAATAAAACAAAAATCAAAACGCTGCAATAATTCGATGAATTGAACAGACTGAAATAAAACAAAATGAACTCTAACAGATTCAAATGCACAATGAGGGGAAAAAAGCGATGCGAGGTTACAAATTTTTAAAACCAGTGTTGCCTTTTAATGATTTTATTTACAAAAAATGTTATTTTTGTACCGAGTTTGGCATGAGGTCGAGAGAGAAGGGGCTTGGTCGGTCTGTACCAATAGAATTCTTTCCCTCACAGATTTTTGGCGCGCTGTCAACTGATTTAAGCTATATACTATAGTTGGATAAAATAATTTTAAACTGCACAAATGTAATTATTGCCATAAATAAGACAACATTCGTTGATGAGTATTTGTTTTTGTTATTTTCACTTTTGATCTTAGAATAATACTAAATATAGAAGAAGTATTACAAATAAAATTAAAGCAAGTTTTCTGGTAACAAAGACTGCCACCCTAAGAACATATAATTTTATTTTAACAAGGTTGGTAAAAATCAATATTGTAAGAATGTTGCTTTATACAGTTTCTCATATACCCTGAGAGATCTAGTCATTTGTTTTTTAAATTTTACTTTTTAAAAGAAAAATTACAATTAGAAATTTTAAAACACTTTGTTTAAATTACGATTGTTGTCACCATAAGAAAGTTTTAAATATTTAGTTTAAATTGTTGTGGAGTCAGCAGGTTTTACTTGACTACTGTATCACAGATAACTCTATTTGTAATTTGGTTTCTATGTCTATAATTAACAGTATTTAAAATACTAATGCATTATTTAGATGTGCATTTGAGTTTTCACTTCCACAGTTTTTTTAGTATTTTAGATTTGACAAACATTAATTTTAAATATAAAATTTACTAAATTATTTTTAGATGGAAAAATTATAATGGTTCAGGTTGTATTTAAGGATTGTTAGAGTTTGATTTTTCATTTCATTTATTTAGATTATATAAATTAATTAGATCATATATTTATTTTAACATATTAATAAAATTATTTAAAAATCATATGGAACTTAGACGGTTGTGCACAATAGAAAGATGACGCCTGTACTAAATTCCCAAGCCTAATAATTAGACCAGTTAAACCACACTTAAAGTCTTAAATGTATAGACTATACCAACTTTGTCTTTTCACCAATAAGCTATAATTACTCTAAGTAGTTCTTGTTTTCGGCTAAAATTACATTTACTGTGACAGTGAGATGGCATTCTAACTGACAGCCAATTGTCGGCTACAATTGCATTTGCAATGACGTTGAGATGGCATTTTAACTGACTGTCAATTTTCAGCTATAACTGCATCTGCAGTGACAGTGAGATGACATTTTAACTGACTGTCAATTTTCAATTAAAATTGTATCTGCAGTGACAGTGAGATGGCATTTTAACCAACAGGCAACTTTAACAAGCTATCTATGCTTAGAATTATTAAATATTTTTGGTGAAAAGATGAAGTTGTTGTTATTATTGTAAACCATTCCACAACATTATTTGAACTCTTAAATATTATTTTTTATTATTGATTGAAGTCTGTTACTTTAAAAGGCACTCTGCCTTAAGCTGCTAGCCAACGTTAATCTCTCCTGCAGCTTTGCTGCTCCTTATTTTTGTTGTTGTTGTATTATTATTAGTTTTTACCTTGCATTCTGCCATGTATTTAGAGAATTTTCATTACCTCACTCCAGTATCCCTCTATTTTTTATCACCATCACCTCACTCCCTATACTTCCATTATTTGAAATCCTCATAAGTGTAATTTTCTAATTAAAATTCACTAAAATGTCATTGTAAAAGGAAAGTTGTATCTATTTTTTGTTACTTTAGGTCTGCAAAGGTGTATATGATTGATCTTTGTGCCAAGTTTTATTCTATGTTATTGCGAGACAAAGTCAGGATGCAGAAACTATTACTTACATGAATATAGTTTTAGAATCAGTTGGTGAAGTGGAATCAATCCCCTTCAACCCCTCCCCCTGTGCCATTATAATGCTGACGGCCTCATTAGTGTAATTTTCTTTGAACATTTTTAAAAATCTAGATTCATTTTGTGGAGTGTGAATGTTTCTAAATATTTTCAAATTTATTATTTACGAAAGTCATCAAAGCATATTTTTGTTAAATTATGAAATGATGAACCTTCTTGTAATAATTTATATATTGATAAACATTAATAATTATTTTTATCTATATTTATTTATTTTGATGAGTATTAAAGGAAACAAATCTCATACTGTATTTTATTATTCCTTTGACACTTCTTTAGACAAATAAAACTCCCATTTATCCTTTACCAAGCGTGGCATGATGATTTACCTGCAAAATGGAATTTTCTAAATGAAAATTTTAATTATTTTTCAAGATCAAGGAGGCTCAAGGTTTGCTTTAGCTGAACTTTTATCAAGATAATATTACTATCAATGTTGGAAATGACATGACAGACATCTAAGTGACAGATTAATTTATAATTTAAGATTTGATGAAAATATGTATTAGTATGAAATATACTCTGTTTGTAACATATGGCGACCGTCGGGAAAGAATTGCAACTTTCAAAGAAGTTTGAATAGTGAGTAAAATTTTGGAGTTTTAAGTAGAAAAAGTTATGTTATAGTTGTCACATAAGTTAAAATCAAAAATAGTAGTGACGAAGTTATGTACTGCTGAAGTTCAGAGTTAGAAGGTGAATTAAAGTCGTTCAAGTAATTTTTGAGAAGTTACTTTTATGTTTTTTTGTAGGTGCAGTTTAGTTGTTTTGTAATTGATTTTATGAAAAATGGATTATTATTATTTTTGTTGCAATTATCTGAAGAGAAGAATAGAGAAAAGAAAGGAAATAGATGCACTGTATGTCGAAATTATTGAAAATTCTAAAGTCATGGACATTACGGAGGATGAAATTATAAAATTGTATGATGAACTTTTTGAAATAGAAGATGAAATTAATGAAATTCGGAATGAGAACGCAAGTTCTTTTGATGATGGACTTATTTTGCTTAGGTACAGAGGAAAAGTTATAAAAATGATACATAAAATTGAAGAACTAAGAAAGTCAGATAATACAATTGTCAACAGTTATGTTAAAGATGAAGTTACGAGTTATAGTGATGAGATTAATAATGTATGTAAGTTAGAGGAAGATACAGCGAGTTTAAGTCGGTGTAATGAAATTAAAGAGTTTAAGAATGTTCAGTCAGAATGTCAAGATAGTAAAGACGCTGATTTAAATAATGTAGGTTTAGAGTTGGATAAGTCAGTAATGCTTGAAAACAATGAAGAAAATTTAAAATGGAACCGAATGGATCTGACGATAGAAGATATAGAATTAGGCATTAACAAGAAAAATGAAGTATTAAATCTGGAAGAAAAGAATTTAGATATAGATTATCAAGTAGATATTAATTTAGTTAAAATAAATCAGTCAGACGTTGAGGTTGAGATAGTAAAAGAAAATGTAGATGTAGATAATCAAATAGACAGTTATTCAGTTAATGTAGCACAGTTAGATAATGAGTTAGTAAGTTGGGTGAATTTAGAATGTTTGGGGTTAGAAATTATAAATTCAAAGAATAAACTTAGGATAGGAACTATCAATTTTAGATACTATTGGAAATTAAAAAATTTCCTAATTTATGGCACAAAAAGAAAGTGTATGTTTAATTTCTATTTTGTTTTGAATTGTTCTTTAGAGTACGTGGACAAGTCTCATATATTTGAAACTACTTGGAGTTTCCGAACTTGGAAATATAAAAAAAAAATCCACAATTTTTGGGTTAGGAGGATGATGTATTTTAGTTTGTATTGTATTTTGCTAAAAAGTCTATATACAAGTAGTAGGGTAAACGTCTTGATCATGTCAAAATTTATTTCTTATTGTTCATTATTTTGGGCCAAAAAAATAATTTACAAATTGGGATAAAAAATTAAATTCTAAAATGAACCAAAGATGGAGTAGGTGAGACATAGTTTAGTATCTCCACTTTTTCTGGGTGTGGAGGATGTTGGAAATGACATGACAGACATCTAAGTGACAGATTAATTTATAATTTAAGATTTGATGAATATATGTATTAGTATGAAATATACTCTGTTTGTAACAATCAAATAGGTTATTGTGAGACCTAATTTTTTATGCATATTTTAATATAAAAGTTTGATTGGGGCTAAATCCTTGGAGCACACCTGTTAATGTATGTGTTTATTTGTAATTGTGTAACTTTTGTTATCTATTTGTTTACCTTATTTTTTAAATATAATTGTTCTGACTTAAATCCCACAATTCCCTCCCTATATCTACATATTTAATAAAAAATTAAATACAGCGTTTTTGTAAATTATACTTACAAATCTAGCTAATGCATGTTTTGATAGGAAATTTAAACACAACAGCTTAAAGTTCTATAATAACAACAAAAACTAATTATTTAGCTATATATTTCACCTAACATTGTAGGCATCTTCAGGTATCACAGGTAATTTTTTTACAAAATCATCGTTATTACTACACTAGATAATTACACAAACAAACAAAAACTTAAAACTAATTTCACAGTTAATTAAAACTAATTAACACAGTCAAATAACAATTACAATAAATAAATTAATAAAAACCGAACTGATATCAGTTCGATGATATTGGTTTTAAGTTTTTGTTTGTTTGTGTAATTATCTAGTCAACTATGATTTTGTAAAAAATTACCTGTGATGCCTGAAGATGTCTACATTGTCAGGTGAAGTATATATATAAATAATTAGTTTTTGTTGTTATTATAGAACTTTAAGCTGTTGTGTTTAAATTTCCTATCAAGATGTGGGAGTTCTATAAAATAAATAGTGCTACAAAAGAGAAATTACTGATACATGTTTGTTTCATTCTTTTTAAATTTTTGTTTATTCATAAACACATATAAAATTATTAATTAACTTACATGCCTAATGATAGTTATAAAAAATTCTATTTTCATCGTTTGTTAACATTTTAGATGTTATCGTGTATATGCAATGAAAGCCCAGTGGACAGCTTGGTAGATGATTAAACCAGAGGTTTTTAACCTATAAAAACTTGCTGACCATAATGATTATGTTATTTATGCCATCTCTAGTAACAAATCTCTATGGTTGTAAGCCTCTTTATGTATTGAGAATAGGTATTTCCTCTCTAGTAATATCTCTCTATGAGTCGCACAAAATAAATGAGTTATCGCTTTCTAAAGATGTTTCTTTAGAAAGCGATAGTTAAGGAGAATTTTATTGAAATTAATTTTACTTTTTTTGAAATTTTTTGTTACCAAATTTGATATTTTATCATTTCTCCAATGTTTCTTATTATGATAACGAATATGGAAAGTTATTTACAGCCATAAGGTTACATAATGACTGTGTATTAATGAATCTTTAATCACCTATTATTAATAAATCAAACTAATATTTTAAAAGAAAGAAAAAATATATGTTATATAAATTTTGTATTTAAATATATATAAAATAAATATAAAATGTAAACAAATTATATTTTATTTATTCAACCTAGCGAGCGAGGTGAACCCTATTACTTTTTAGCACTATTAAAGTGATCTAGCGACCGAAGCAAGGCCTTTTTATCGTACCTCAAATACTTTAGCAACTCGATCGAATCGAGACTCTCTTTACTACAATTGCGTATTTATAGCAATGTTAAGTTAGTAGTAAAGCGAATAAGCGAAGCGAGTCTCTTTGCATATACAGGGTGACTTACTCTTAATGGGACAAAATAAAAATCTTGATTCTATGGACCAGGATGAACAAAAAATGTCATGTAAGCATAGGGTCGATTCTCAATAGTTCTCTAGAAAAATCGATATATCGAATTATTCGATACTTTACTATCTAATTCTCTAAAACGATCTGCAACTTGAAAACTACTAAAGCTAAAGAGATACGGTTTTCACTATTCTCAAGGGCATTAAATTCCCTTTAAAATGGTATACTTTATGTCGCAATCATCACAATTAAACTTTAATTTATTTGCATTTAAAATAAAATTTTTTATTAGTACTAAAAATGTAAACAATTTTAAATGCCAAAATCTTCGATATTTGTTCACTCATAGTTGATACCTAAAAATCTTAAAAACAGCCTCATTCCATACCCTTTAAAATGATGTAACATAATCGATGGCTTGTTTTTAACTTTAACCGAGATATTCTTAAAAAACTTGATGTAAGTCGCTTAGATTCTAAATTATTCACTATGTAAACAAAGACTTTTACATTTAAATTATTTCAATTTGATTTACAAAATAAACTTTATTTTATTAGTTATAACTATATTATTAGTTATTCTATGTTTTGTTAATCATAGAGAATAATCAACTCTCCCTCCACTCCCATATAGCTTAAAAAACTTAATTTAAGTCTCTTTATAAAAACAAATGCAACAAAAACATTTCTTGAAGAGTTTTGTTGAAAGAATACAAGTAATAATATACATAATAAATAATAAATAAATAATTAACTTTTTACTGCAGGGGAATTAAAAAGCATTCTTCGTGTAAATCATAAGAGAGATTCAAACCTTCCTCCTTCAACTCTAATACATAGTCTACATCTTCTTAACACTGATTGTGTAGCTTTTTCAATTTGTGCTGCAGTTATTGCAGCTCTTGACTCATGCACTTTTAGCAACTGGCACACTTTTTAACTTTGTGGGGCTTGCCTGTATACTTCATCTTTCATTGCGCCCCAGAGAAAAAAATCTAGAGGTGTAAGATCAGAAGATCTCGGAGGCCAGGCTATTGGTCCCTCTCGTCCAATCCAGCGATTGGGATAATTTTCATTCAGCCCCACAAAATCGAGACGACCTGATGCTAAAAGTACATGAGCCAAAATGAGCACAAATTGAAAAAGCTACACAATCAGTGTTAAGAAGATGTAGACTATGTATTAGAGTTGAAGGAGGAAGGTTTGAATCTCTCTTATGATTTACACGAAGAATGCTTTTTAATTCCCCCTGCAGTAAAAAGTTAATTATTTATTTATTATTTTATTATGTATATTATTACTTTGTATTCTTTCAACAAAACTCTTCAAGAAATGTTTTTGTTGCATTTGTTTTATTATAAGAGACTTAAATTAAGTTTTTTAAGCTATATGGGAGTGGAGGGAGGAGGTTGATTATTCTCTATGATTAACAAAACATAGAATAACTAATAATATAGTTATAACTAATAAAATAAAGTTTATTTTGTAAATCAAATTGAAATAATTTAAATGTAAAAGTCTTTGTTTACATAGTGAATAATTTAGAATCTAAGCGACTTACATCAAGTTTTTTAAGAATATCTCGGTTAAAGTTAAAAACAAGCCATCGATTATGTTACATCATTTTAAAGGGTATGGAATGAGGCTGTTTTTAAGATTTTTAGGTATCAACTATGAGTGAACAAATATCGAAGATTTTGGCATTTAAAATTGTTTACATTTTTAGTACTAATAAAAAATTTTATTTTAAATGCAAATAAATTAAAGTTTAATTGTGATGATTGCGACATAAAGTATACCATTTTAAAGGGAATTTAATGCCCTTGAGAATAGTGAAAGCCGCATCTCTTTAGCTTTAGTAGTTTTCAAGTTGTAGATCGTTTTAGAGAATTAGATAGTAAAGTATCGAATAATTCGATATATCGATTTTTCTAGAGAACTATTGAGAATCGACCCTATGCTTACATGACATTTTTTGTTCATCCTGGTCCATAGAATCCAGATTTTTATTTTGTCCCATTAAGAGTAAGTCACCCTGTATATTAAAGCATTCTAGCAAGCAAAGTAAGCTTCTTTTCCGTCATTCACATATATATTTATAGTTTTTTTAGCGAGCCCCTTTTTCTAAATTCATGTATATACTTCTAGGAATACAGCAAGCCTCTTTTTCTAGACATATGAATAATGTATATATTTATAGCGAGCAAAGCAAGCCCTTTTCAATGTACTTAATTTTATATTTAAAGCGAGGGAAGCAAGCCCTTTTCAATGTACTTAATTTTATATTTATAGCGAGCAAAGCAAGCCCTTTTCAATGTATTAAATTCTCTTTTGGTATAATGAAAGTGTCAACCCTCTAGAGCAAAGATCCAAATATGTGTGACTTGGATTATGGAGTATATGACTCATACGATTCAGAAACCCCTAAGATTAATTAAATTATCATTTACGTAGGAAATGTAGAGAAATGGGTTCTCTATTTCCTAGATTTTTAATACAAACGTCTTTACTTACTAGAAGCTGTTATCGGGCTCATAATATTTTTGGTGTGATTTCGTTCCGTCGAGAGTCGACAGAAAAATTTTTAGACGTTACGAAACGGGTTGTTGCATCGAAAAATTTTTCCGTTGACTGATCACTGCGTCGACAAATAACTTGTTGACAAATACCTTGTCGACGCAATGATTTGTCGACGCAACAACCCGATTCATTCCGTCAACAAACTCAAATTAATTTTCGATGGAATAATTTGTCGACGGAACGATACGGAGCCATATTATTCATTCTCTCCTTCTATTAGGACCACGCCAGATGACAATGCTGCCAGAGACGTAGAAATAAATACGTCCATGATGAATTATAAAATAATAATTTAATGCTTTTGACACAAAATATCAATTTTTATTGCTTTTTACATAAGTGATAATTATATTTACAATTTATGTTAACAAGTTTAATGTAGTCACTATTTATAATCACAATCTGTCATAAAAGTAGTATTTTATCTGCTTTAATACTTAGGATAAACAATTTTTATAAATATTTGTGAAGAGGTTTTTGGTGTTTTTAGTTGCTCCGTTATATAACTCCACAACTCATCTTTATTGAAATCTATTTATAGAGTATTTAACACTCTATTTAAATATATCACTATAATCATTGAGACATTACAACTGGAGAGACCCCTATTGGTTAAATTTTACAAAATTGAATAAGTAACCTACAAAATTAAAGGCATATTAAAATTAAAAATTGGGTAAGGAGTATCTCGAAACTTTTCCTCATTGCAACGGATTTGATACACTCATCCTCCTTGCTTCGGACTCGCTTCGGTCGTCCTTAGAAAATACAATTTACCAAATTTATACTGCAGCATTTCTTTGGACTCGCTTCGCTTGTCCTCTGATACTAAATTAGCATTCGTTTCATTATCGGAGGTTACCCATACAGCACTGACCACGCTAAATGCTGCTTAACTTTTATGATCCTATAAAAATCATGGATATACTAGACGTATTGAAACGAAACTTGGTGTTCTTATTTATAACGTAAAGGTATACACTTTTACCAAGTTTCAACTCAATTGCATTGTTTTCCAATTTTTTAAAAACGTACACAAGTCTTATGAAAAAAATTGAGCTAATGCTGATAATGAGATAAAACTTAAGTTACATATGGCACATATGTTAGTCTTATGTGCCTATGTAATAGGCACCTACATTCGTGCCTAATCTCAATCCGATCGCGTTTTATGATTTTTTCCCAAATCTCATTTTTCGAAATTTTCTCTGTGTCATTTTTACGGGTTAATGACGTCGTAAAAGACTTATTTTCCGAATAGCAAAACTACAACGGTAGACTAATTTTGTACAAAATTTCAACTCTCTAGCATAAATACACTAGGAGCTATGATGATAACAGACACACACACACACACACACACACAACTTTGTGAAAACTACTCAGGAGCTAGGCCTTAAAAACGCCTGAACGGATAATTCCGGTGACACCCGTTTCGAATTTTTTGGCAAACGCAATACTTTTCCTATATACCTGCGGTATAAATGAGGAAAAGTAAAAATGTAAATCAAATTTGGATAGAGAACAGCACTGTTTGTTGGTATTATTTATTAAAATATATTGCTAGATGGGGCAGGCACTATCTCATTCTCAATACATTGAAAAGCTTATAACATCTTTTTTGGGTTCTCAGGGGCGCTGAGCAAACCTTATTGTAACCCTCTACAAATGTGTGTTAAGGTTTTTATGACTTAATCGATATCGCTCATTGTTTGTCTTTTGGTTCGTATGAAAAACGTTCTTTCACGTAAGTTAAGTTTATTTGGATATTTTTTTATTTTTAAATTTGAACTAATGGGGGGCTTCTCTAGTAATATCTCTATGGATCACCAAACGAAAGGGATTTAAGGTCATTGCTTGTATTACCAGCTTAACAGGTTCGGTTTCAATTGCGAATAGAGAAGAAGGCGTAGATATATATACTAGATGGAGTATAGTCTATCTCAATGCATTAATAGGCCTGAAACATAATTTTGGGGCTCTAAGGGGATCTGTGCAACCTCATTGAAATCTCCTTCGAGAGTGGGTTAAAGTTATAATAAATCAACTGTTTTCGGCTTCCCGCACATTGTTTTTGTTGTGATTTGTATTTTAAACGTTCTACTATATAAGTTACTGTATTTTTGTTTTGTTTGTTTGAATATATTGATAATCGAATGGGTCAGGTTACTTGTCCGATGTTTCAAAATTCAATCAATAAGTCCCCTCTAGTAATAATACATCTATGGAAGAAGGATTATCCAACCTGAGGGGTTTTACGGTCAATTGCTTCAACTTTAATTACTATATTATAATATTTTTAAGATCACAGACATTATTAATTTCACATTAACCGACTAAATTAAGGTTAGTTGTAATTTAGTAAGTATTTAGTATAAAACTGATTAAAATAACTGCACAGGATGATATAATGCAAGTAGTGGCCGGGACATTCAAGGTACTGCTTCTGGACCATTGCTCGTATAATGCTGAAAACCAAAATACGAAATAAATTAGAAATATTTAAGGTAGAAACAGGTAGAAACTGGATTCACCCTTGAAACTAAATCTGCATTAATGTTAATGTAAAAAGTAGTGGGGGCAATACTCTGTGTGGTGGTTATAATTACACACACCCCTAATGTGATAACTTTTGTGTCCTCCCTTAACTGCTTTAGTCTCATGGAAAATTTACCTTCATCCTTGTCGGTGGTGACCCATCCTATCATTTTCTCATCTCTATTGGCAACCCTGAGCCAAAGTAAGAGAGGTTTGAAGTATTCTAACAATGGTCTAGCATCTAATTTATTTGTAGCACCTCTTGTGGCAATCCTTAGTACTTCAGACCACGGCTTTGAACTCCCAGCTGCCATTATTTCACTGAAACCATAAAATATTCTTACTTACTTCTTCAAAGTTTTAAAAAAATGGATTTGGAATTATCTTGGAATCTATGATTAGAATTTTAAGACATGATTACCTTAGAAGTCGTCCAGCTTCTCTTGATCTATAAATATCACACGTATGTAGAGTACCAATATGACCTGACGATTGACAGAGAGATTCAAATATTTGAAATTGAAGTATTAAGCTCATAAAGTATCTGAAAAGAAAAATTAAAACGGTTAATTTAATTTCTTTTTGATAATGTAATAAGCTAAGATTGATATAAGTTCTTTTAATTTTAATAAAAATGTATGATGAAAGCGTAGACTTTTGCTGTAAGTATCTATAAGTTTAAATCATTTGATAAAGACCGCGTCGACGAGAAAATTGATGATCCTGATATATCGTTTCCACACTTCAAACCATCTTTAATTTTTTGATATTTGATGCTAAAACGATCTTTTGCGTTACCAGTAGCGTAGACGTCCAACTCTGTAAATACTGTATAAGTTTATCTACGAGAAAAATCAAGAATCGGTGTTTCTGCTACTTTTTTATAGAGATATTTAACTAGAGTGCTACTCTGTAATTGCTTGACTGGATGTTTTAGCTACAATATTAAAAACAAATAATCGCGTTAAAACAAATTCTTAAATTTTAGCGGTGTTGTCCATAAGGATTTTAATAGAAATGTACGTCTATGCGACTGTACATTTTATAGTCCAAGAGCCGGACCCTAAAAAAAATGTGACTCATTTTATACTACTTCAAACTATTTTTGCAGAAAAAATACCTTAAATTATGAAGAAAAAGCATAGTCTGCCTATTCAGAGTGGAGCCCTTTTTACAAGGATTTTGAATAAAGGGGATGACGCATTAAGGAACATTTCTGACCCCATGGAAGTTGTATGAGATAGAGAAATAGGAGCAAACTTTCCTCCCCTTAGGTTATAATTAAAAAAGGCGCCGAACGCAGGTTATGCAGCTAAGTTTTCATACGATTCTTGGATTCATCTCTATGTTTTGATTTTCGATGGGGTCACTTTGTTGAATGGCAATTCGACTTAGTGCGTCATCTCCTTTATTCAACATCCTTGAGTTAATTTCGTAGTTTTTTGTCTTGTAAACATGATTATTGTTTATAATAATATTTTTTTTGAGGTAGTACGTAATTGAGCACTTTATTGGACCGTTTTTAGGATGAGAAGCCAATCATTATTGTTATAGGAGGTTATTTAGTACTTTTCATCTCTGAGGACAATAATGAATGTAAAAAACTCCTAGGACGTAAAAGTAATTCATATGTTGCCGCCATTACTGTAATGTAGCGTGTTCAAAAAACAATCTGTGTTAAACCTTTATGAGTTTTCTTTAAAAACGTTCATTTTGTTTCTGTTTTTGTTCGTAGACTAATTTTTTTTTTCGTTTTTAAAAGGTGTTTTAATTGACAATATTTGTGGGTTTATTTGTTAAGGTTTTACATTTTTGAGTAAAAGTATGAAGCTATGGATGAATTTAATGACGACGATAATATGGAGTTAATAATAATTGGACGTTTGTTTTTTTTTTTTCAATTAAGTATATAGCGTAGTTTAATGAGTGCTATTTTTTGATTTTTTTTAATGAGTGCTTTATTTAATGAGTGCTACCTCAAAAAAAATAGTGTATGCCATCCGGCTAAGAATGTCTTTATGTCTTGGCAATTTTTCCCGACTCGCTTCGCTCGTCGGTAAATCTAATTGCCGTGACATAAAGACACACTTCTCAGCCTTATGGCATAAATAACTATTCTTTATATTATTATTTAAAATACGATGTATTATTAAGTATAAAACATTTTATAACATTCCTAATGATTATAATTTTACATAAAATATAAGTCATCCCCTTTATTTAACATCCTTGCCTTTTTATGAATGTGCTCGGTCAAAATAGGCAGACTGTACTTTCCTTCATAATTTAAGATATATTTTCAGAAAATTTGGTTTGAAGTAGTACAAAATGAGCCAAATTTTTTAGGCCTTGCCCTTGGAATATTAGCTAATGTAATGCAAACGTACAATCGCGTTAAAACTATTATTTATAGCTAAACCTCTTCAGGGGTACAGAGCCCCTTTGGAATTTGAGCCCACACAAGAGGTTTAAGTGCCTTGAAGATAATCTCTATAGTAAAATAGGGGTACAGAGCATAAAAAGAGATTGTATTAGTACGCTTCTCTCTGTTTCAAAATCATTATATCCAGTTAAAATCACGATGTTCTGTTCTCTTGAAGGGTTTTCCAACAGTGGAGTTGAAACGTCGAAAAATGTAATTTCTTCATCAACGTACCCTCCACGGGAAGATTTAGATCTTCAGGCAAAATCCCTACTACAGTAAAAATCACTGTAATATCTATTAAGAACTATCAAGTGTAATCAGGTTTTCATTTTTTATTAACATTAATTTATCATTAATTAAGAAAATAGTTATTGGACTGTTAAGAATTAAATTCTAGGTTAATTAATGAAGACTTCAGTCCTATAGAAATTTTTATTTAAATAAACATTTGGTTTTTGTTTACACTGAAGATGCCTGGCTTCGCCATGCGAAACGTCTGTTATTAATGTTTATTTAAATAAACATTTGTTTTTGTTTACACTGAAGATGCCTGGCTTCGCCATGCGAAACGTCTGTTATTAATGTTTATTTAAATAAACATTTGGTTTTTTTACACTGAAGATGCCTGGCTTCGCCATGCGAAACGTCTGTTATTAATGTTTATTTAAATAACATTTGGTTTTTGTTTACACTGAAGATGCCTGGCTTCGCCATGCGAAACGTCTGTTATTAATGTTTATTTAAATAAACATTTGGTTTTTGTTTACACTGAAGATGCCTGGCTTCGCCATGCGAAACGTCTGTTATTAATGTTTATTTAAATAAACATTTGGTTTTGTTTACACTGAAGATGCTGGCTTCGCCATGCGAAACGTTGTTATTAATGTTTATTTAAATAAACATTTGGTTTTTGTTTACACTGAAGATGCCTGGCTTCGCCATGCGAAACGTCTGTTATTAATGTTTATTTAAATAAACATTTGGTTTTTGTTTACACTGAAGATGCCTGGCTTCGCCATGCGAAACGTCTCTTATTAATGTTTATTTAAATAAACATTTGGTTTTTGTTTACACTGAAGATGCCTGGCTTCGCCATGCGAAACGTCTGTTATTAATGTTTATTTAAAAAAATTTCTATAGGACTGAAGTCTTCATTAATTAACCTAGAAATTAATTTATCAATGTTTCTTTTTTAAACCATAATAGCTTTCCAAACCATAACAAGGTGCAATATGAAATTGTTTGTAAATCACGTGTTTTTTATTTTATATTATGTTAAACTCTGATGATGACTAATTTTTAGTCGAAAACTTAGTTATTTATTATATATTAAATATAAAGGACTTGTAATTAATCTGTTTTTATTTATTAATTTATAAGTCCGTAAAAAGAAACGTTAATTAATTTCTTGTAACTACTTGATATAGGGTTGATCTGATATTATATGATATTTTGAAGCAGGATCGAAATCTCGTTCACTTCTTGGTACAGGAGGTAGAATTCCTTGATGCCAAACTCGAAGTTCCCACCAAGCCGAATTCATTTCTCGGGTACCTTCGCTGAATACTCTCCACCTCCACTGCAAAAAAAATATTAATATGTATTACAATAATATATCTTTCTTATTAATATGAATTTATAAATTCTGTAAAAATATGTATAAATGTAAAGGTATTTAGATCTAATAAATGGTTCATTCATTCATTCATTCATTAAAATAATAATTCGCAATTATACAAATACTTTCACATTATACTTATGAAAAAGTCTTAAATAATGTATAAATAATTCGCATCGCTAGTTGATCTTATATTTAAGTAAATTATAATTACATTTCTTGAAAGGGTAAATTAATGTTATTCTATAAGGTTGCTGATGTGATATTTACTCCATAACATTAAGTTTTAAATTATAATTTAAACAATTTTAATCTTATAATAGCTACTTTACTAAAAACAAAATGAAACATATATAGGACCTTTTGTCCTTTATTAGCTTATTGTTTGAATAAATTAGGGAATGACCTCTTACCAAATCAACGATGTAACTAAATGGAATATAAGCTACTTTCTCCAATGCCATTTCCATTAAAAAATTTATCTCGGTTTCTGTAAAAAAATAATAATGACATCAGCTAATAATAAAAAAATCAGGTACGGGGTACCTCGGAATTTTTCCTCATCACATCGGATTCGCTACGCTCATACTCCCAGTTTCGAACTCGATTCGCTCGTCCTCAGAATATAAAATTCGGTAAATTTATACTGCAGCATTTCTTCGGACTTGCTTCGCTCGTCCTCAGATAATAAGTGCACCCGTTTCATTCTCAGCGGTCAGCCATGCAGCATTGACCACGCTCAATGCGGCTTAATTTATATGATCCCACAAAAATCATGGATATACTTGTCGTGTTGAAACGAAACTTAGCGTACTTATTTCATAAGTAATGAGATACACTTTTACCAAGTTTCAACTCAATTGCATTGTTTTCCAATTTAAAAAAAAAAACTACACATTATTCAATAAAAATGTAAGTAATGCTGATAATGAGATAAAACTTGTCATATGATATTCCTACACATGGCTATATACGTGGCAAATCTCAGTCCAATCGCATAATTTACCGCGTTTTATAATTTTTTTGAAATTTTTGCTGTCATTATAGGGGGTTAATCATAGAAATATATTACAAGAGGGGCCCTATTGGTTGAATTTTGAAACATCGAAAAAGTAACCTGACCACATTCGATTATCATTATCATCAAATAAACAGAACAAAAAACAGTAAATTATATAGTAGAATGTTTAAAATACAAATCACAACACAAACAATCTGCGGGAAGCCGAAAACAATTGATTAATTGTAACCTTAACTCCTTCTCGGAGGAGGTTTCAATGAGGTCACACAGAGCCCCTGAGAGCCCCACTAAAAATGTTTCAGGCCTCTCAATGTATTAAGATAGGCTATGCCTCCTCTAGTATATATCTCTAGTTTATATCTCTATGGGGTTAATGATGTCATACAAATTTATTTTCCGAATAGTACAAATACAGCGGTAAACTGATTTTTGTACGAAGTATCAACTCTCTAGCATAAATACACTGAGAGCTACGATGATAACAGACACATACATACACACACACTCATACAGATAGAAAACTTTGTGAAAACCACTCAGGAGGCCTTTAAAACACCTGAAACGGATAATTCAGGTTTCATCCTGGATTCGGATTTTTTTTTGCAAACACAATACTTTTCCTATATACCTATGGTATAAATGAGTAAAACGGTATAAAAAAGTAAAAATAATAAAAAATCGATCTATTTAGCATTTAAATGCTACAGTAGTATTCTTAATTGATAGTAAAGATGCCTATATATTTATTTTTTTTAAAGAGCCGTTACCAAAAACGACTGACTTTATAAAAACTGTAATGGATAATTGATTACCTTTATTGATGAATTCAAATTAAATACTCTTCTTTCTTAAAGAATCGATAAAATAATTAAATAATTTTGCACAGGATTGTTGGAAGAAATCTTAGCATTGCAAATTTAAAGATTAAAATTTAATTTTGGGTTTCTGATATGTAAGTAATTTACCATAGTCATCTGTAATGTTGTTTAAAAGACCTATCCTATGTAGATGACGAGGTGTCTGGACGGATAAACCTATAGCGTCACTCAAGGCTTCATGAAATGCTAAAACAAACAAATAAGAAATTACTCTTATGAAGAATCATTTCTTTAAGGTCAAGATTGTGAGGTAGAATTTACAAAGCACACGTAGAATCTACTCCAAATGATGTTGATAGATAGGTTTCTAGCGTTATTTTATTAGCTGAAGCGTGCCAAGTATTACCCCATATGTCTTAAACCGTATTGACCGAGAGCGTGCATGAACAAATAGACATTACTTAGGCGATCTAGATTGTAAGTACTACCACACAACACGTGTGTTTAACACGTTTTGTTGCTGTAGGAAGCGGATCAAAGCAAGACGTAATGTAGTAATGGTTACGAAGTCATAAATCTGTGGTATCGTAATCTCTAGTATTCTCATAAATTTTTGGATATTTACTTATCCGGTACATTGCAGTTTTTAATAAGAATGATTAGTTTTCTTGTACTGCCCACCAATTGGGCAAGCATCTCATCTCAATTGAAATAAATACCCCAAAAATGTGAGCATTTCTTAACTCTGGAACTCGGAATTGAGAAAACTTGGTGCACGTGAAAAAGGAAATTAATACTTGAAACTTCTTCTAACGCCACCAGCAAGATGGTGCAATCTCTTTCACTTAACTACTCCAAATAAGACAAGACTCTGACAAGTTGCTGCTGTAGTTTCCAGAATGATGACCATTATGTATTTTTGCTTAATGCTATTATTATTACTCTATCAACCCGATTATTATTATTAACAAGCCAACCCGATTGACCAGCCACTTCTAAACAACTTAAATCATTAGTAGCTCATTAGTAGTAGGTGCGCTCTAAGTAATCGGGTACCGCTGAGGGGACGGCGCAATTTCTTCTGGGAGTTTGCTCAGTCAATAGGTGAACACAAGGCGCTACCTATATGGTCTCAACGGTCCTTTTCAGGATCACTTATCTCACCACTTGGGGTCAATAACTTCCGATACCCATCTCAATAATCGTGAAGGCGTATCATTTGGCGCCCATTATGGGGCATACATCATATCACAATGAGTATTGCACACACCTTACATTGCTAGACCATCAAGCTTTTATAGAACAAGAAAGAACTAAACAGCTTGTTTTTATTATATTCTATCTAGCATAGAAAACTAAACAAGACAGAATTATTGTATAATTTTACAATACCTGGATTGGCTCCATTTCGGAACAAATAAGGTTGATCAGCGTACTGAAGATAGTACTGTAAATGTGTCATCTCATGATGGAGAACTAGTAAATCCTCCATGCTAACGTCTGTGCACATTTTTAACCTTAAAACAAATAAATGGAAAAATATATGTTAAATATTGACATGAAGTATATAATATTAATCGAAGAATTAGCTACCGTCGATACTTGCTATCAGAAAAGTAAGTATCGACGGTAGCTGATTCTTCGATTGCTTCTTCAACTTGCGGTAGATACAACCTTTTTAATTAATTATATAATATTAGTTAATAAAAGATTGTCCAATATTTTTGTTGCTATCAAAAAACACATGAAGGCTGATGCTAAAGATGGTCTTCAATATACGATATAAGTTTTATGGAAGATCGAGGTATAAAAACCTTTAACTTTGTACATTGAGTAAGTTGGAAGATAAAACTCCTACTCATATTCTTGTGGATGAATTTTTGACCTAGTGTTAAAAGCCTTAAACAATTACCTATAGTCTCTCCTGTTACAGAAATCCCAAGCTGATGCTTTACAAGTAACAGCTCTGTCGTTCGGTCTTTCTATCATTGAATTCCTCCAGAATTCAACAGGCATTGGTTTCAATCCAAGAGATGTAAAATATTCTTCAGCTGTTTGTACCATCCTAAAAAATAAATGTCCGTTTAACTTAATAAAAGTATGGATGATACTATCTATGTCTATAGAACGCGGAGCAGATTTTGGCTAAAAATATTGCATTCTTGTAGCTTTTAACCAGTAAATTATTCTTTTAAAATTAATTTCAGGTAATATCATTGGACGAGTTTTGGTAGAGTAAATCAGATTACCTAAGTGGATTATATCCTTGCCGAAGCATCTCTGCTGTAACATCTATTCTTCTTTTTCCTGGGAATGGAAGAACCAGGTCAATGATGTTTTTCCAATTTTGCGCCCACATGTTTCCTAAAATCAAAGCATTAGACATCTGTATACTTTTACACCACTTTAAAAGGAAAAAGTGACGCCTTTTTGATTCGCCATGTTGGATTAATCCCAAACTATTATCAGTTTTTCCTTACATAGGACTTAATTTATTTGTAAAATTTTATTAAAATTAGACCAGCCTTTAAAGCTGTAGTGTGTTTTCAAGATACGAAATGTCCATACACTTATTTCAAATTTGTATATGTCCATATAATTATTACAAACACCAAATGTTTTTGATTTTTGGGAGCTGTAGGTGCTAAAACTTTGACATTTGAAGAAAAAATTCACGTTTTTTTGCAAACGCATCCTCTTCTTTACGGAGGTAAGAAAGCGAAACACAAAAAAACTTGAAATCAAGGAATCCAAAGAAAAAACTTTAAAGAATTTAAGTTAATTGATTATTTAATCTTACCCAATAAATGAGCTGGAATAGGAGCCGTGTCTGACATCCTATATGGTGCATAGTGTTTTCTAAGACGAGATCTAACATAAGTATGGAGTTGTCGATATAAAGGTGCTATACTTGACCAAACTTCCCCTATTTGTCCTTTTAAGTCATCTATTCCCCAAATCTCTCTTTCTTGTTCACCAGCATCTCTATACCCTATAAAAGTAATATCATCAATGTATATCATTTTTATTACAGTAAGAAGTTTAAAATTTTCCGACAAAGTTCTGAATCCCTGAAGATGTTTTCAACACTGAAACTTTGGAATGGAAGTTTGGGAACTTCATTTTTTTTATTAACGCCAGATCTTCGTCGGAAGATTTTGAACTTCATTATTTGAACAGTGGAAGCCTTTTATGTTTTATTATGAACTAAGCTAAAGTCGAGTTGCTAGGATTAGACAATGACCGAAGGAGGAGAATACAAAGTAGGCTTGAAGCTAATATTTAAAGGGAAATGAAGGGGATATTTTAATGATCCACATTTGAAGGAAAGGATGATAATTGAGTCTAGCGTCATTTTGGGCATGCACCATGAGAGGGAGGTGTTATATTTTTGAGCCTCGTTTCAATAAAAGGTTTATAATTCAGCATTTGTAAAAAAAAATCACAATTTAACCTGGGGGTCATTTTGAGCTAGCATTATGAGGGGGAAAGAGAACATGTTTCAGTTAGGGAACACGGTTTATTAGGGAAAGTGATTCAGGGGATATGATTCATTAGGGAACATAATTTATTAGGAAACAAGATTCACTAGGTAATATTAATCAGGAGCTAATACCTTGTGGAGGAAAGGGAACATGTTAGCGAGCCAAAGTTGAATGAGAAGATAATGATTTAGCAGAAGGATAATTGATGATGATTAAGGTCATTTTAGCAAATTTAAAAAGGAATCATATTTCCATTAAGTTTATTTCTTACCCATTAGCGATGCTGCTTCGTTGGCTAATTCGACGTATCTGGCATAAAGCCCTCTTAGCTTAGGACCAACCGCATCTCTCCAAGATTTCCACGTGTGTAATTGCTCCTCATAGTTTCGAGAATGAGCCATAGTGCGAACTAAATCTGTAAAGAATTTAAATAAACAAGTAAGCATGAGATTCTGGCCATGGTCATTATTTGGTCAATAATCATCCATTAATATTATAATATCGATGACCAGTAGCTCAGTGGTAGGGCGCTCGCCTACGACCTCGTCGAGAGTCCAAATCCTGCCAGAGAAGGAACTTACATGAGGATAACCTTATACTGTTTCCTCGGGAGGCCTTGAATTGAATTAAAGGCCGGACAACCCAGCCCGTGGGGTTGGATTTCGTCCGAAACAAATCTTGATCCATATATCTGTTGCCTGGAGTTCATGTAAAGACGAAGTTCTGCGAGTCGGTGGAGGGTCAGAAAGATACTGAACCTTTAGACCCAACTCTGTGAAAGTGGAAAAAATGATTAAGTTAGTGACTAGAAATGTTCATGGTTCTGAAAGGTGCTTTCTAAAGTGATCTATAAAATTTTGGTTTCAGATTAGGGCTATAGACTAGGTTAATTTACGCTAACTTCAGGGATGCTAGTGGTATCTTCCCCTGTCGGACTGTACCGGACTAGGCAGAGAAATGAGTCTAATGAATCTGAATCTGGTGATACTAAAGGAACTGGTTGGATTGACAAAACAGTAAATATAAGAGATACAGGAAACAAGTATATTTAAATGTGTCCTTTTGGCGCGAAAAACGATTTTTAGTTTCTATAGCACCCTGTACTACAAGGGTTATAAGAGCAACATGATACGATCCATAGAAATAATACAAAATATTGTAAAATGATATTGGCGAAATGGCGAAGTCAAAAAATATAGATCTGTAGATATAGATGTATCTAGACACATGATATTGATATATGATATAGATATATCACCATACATGACGTATAGTGATTTATCTATGTTAAGTTTCAGCTCGATTCAATAAGATTTTGATTTTTAGAGAATTTTTAAACATTCATTGAGGCAATATTGTGGTCTAATGAAGTTATAGACCAAGAGCCCAGGGGTGTTTTGTTAATAAAAAGTGTAATGGCTGGAACCGATCTTAATGTTTTCGTAAATACCTTCCTGAACAAGGATCTGCAATTCTGCCTACTCGTATCGGAACCTTTGACCCCTAAAGTGCGTTCTGCCTGGGACACCCATCCGATACGAGTCGGCAGAATTGCAGATCCTTGTTGAGGAAGGTATTTACGAAAAAATTGAGACCGGTTCCAGTCATTACACTTTTTATTAACAAAACACCCCTGGGCTCTTGGTCTATTATAAATATTTATTAAATAATTGGGTTGTGTACTTTTATATCATTAATTTTTATACCAAGTTTCATTTTGTTCCGAGCAAGCGTTCGAATATTTTTAAAGACAAAAAAGCGTTTAGGAACTCGTACACACACACAAACATACACTCACACACACACATAATTGTGGGACATGCTGCAAATAAACGGCCTCTAGTAGGATGACTACCAGAGGAAAAAAAACACACACATAGCTATTTTAACATAGAGATTAAATAGTTTCTTTTCCATTTGTTATTAATTTGCAGATTGTTCCTAACCAAGCTTAAGTAGCATCTGAGGCAACTGCAAACTAAGAGGATTTTTCATTTTAGTTTATTTTTTATGTTATTAAGTTTTCACTTTAATTTCCTAATATTTAAGTAGATTAGGCGTAATTTAAGTTGAACATGATGTACTTTGTAATTTCTACATTCTTCTACATGCATGTAGTATTTAATAAATGGAGCATGCAGTTGCAATAGCTCGAAACACACACACACACTCAATATATATATATATTATATATATATATATAATATATATAATATATATTATATATATATATATATATATATATATATATATATATATATATTGCGTGTGTGTGTGTGTTTGCATGTATATATGAGGTGTATATTTATATTTTTGATCAGTGAGTCCACCCTTACAGAAAAACCATTTTCCCTCATCCAATGACCTCTATATGATAAGCTTATTTTTTATTTTGAAATTATCTAAAACCAATACGTTTCCCAGTAGTACGCAATACTTAATTTGAATAAAGTTAATGATTTAACGATCGTGTAATGGCCTGGTTCTATTCTGAGATCGCAGTAAGGCGACACACTGTTACTGTAAGGACAGGTTCTAGCTCTATTAAATATATCTTTCATATCTTGAATAACCTGCTGGAGCTAAAACCAAAAGTAAACATTTGCATTACAGGTTATGAAGAATACGGATGTTGTAGCGGAATATCTAAAAAATATCCTAATTAGGTTGTTCAGATGACGGTGGTAAATGAATGGAGTAAGTGGTTGATTTCGATTCGATTAACCTCCATGCTCTGAAAATATACATCTTGTCAAAATTTCTGACAAGTCATAATTTTTCATAGATTTCATCTATAAAAAATTTTCTATTTTATAGGCTTGGCGAACCACTGCAAATCAAAAGTTGGAACCCAGTATGTAGGCTACGCCCACACAATTTTGTGCTGTGTCGTAGCCTGAAGACCCGATATCTATACACTATAATATATCAGTGTGGAGTCCTAGTTACAGAGGGTCTCCAGGAGGCGTCATACTCCCAAGTGCCGACGGAAAAACACGATCTCTGTTAACTCGAGATCATTGATCGAATTTTTTATTGGCTCAAAATCCGTTTTAGGTCAAAAGAAGTTGTTTGGAGCAATAAAAAAATTTTTTTTTGGGTGTAGCACCCCCAAAATTTATAAGGAGGAGCCGGCCAAAAAAATTGGAAGTAAATACAACAAAACGTGCTAAAATAAATTCAGTCTGGAGATAAAACATTGTATGCACCTTTGGAGTATATGCTATTTTCCCCCTCGCAATTACCTTCCTCGGCTTCGCCTCGGGAGTTAAAAGTCATAACTACCTCGGATTTGCCTCGGGAGTTAAATACTTTGGTTCCCTCGGTTTACGCCTTAGGAACCAACTAACTGCTCAGGGAAATAATAGCATTCTTTACTCCCTTGGTGCATAAATAACCAGTATACATACATGGTGTATAAAAGTATTATTTACGCGTAAATAATGTATAATAGTTATTTATGCACCAAGGGAGTAAAGAATACTATTATTTCCCTGAGCAGTTAGTTGGTTCTTAAGGCGTAAGCCGAGGGAACCAAAGTATTTAACTCCCGAGGCGAAGCCGAGGCCGGTAATTGCGAGGGGGAAATAGCATTTTACTACCAAGGTGCACACAAGATTTTATCTCCAGACGTTGATTTTATTTTAACATGTTTTGTTGTATTTTATTCTAATTTTTTTAGGCCGGACCCCCTTATAAATTTAGGGGGGTGCCACCAAAAAAATTTTTTTTGCTCCAAACAACTTCTATTGACCTGATGCGGATTTTGAGCCAATTAAAAACATTTTTTTGGTCGGCTCCCTTAAATAAATTTTGGGGGTGCCCCCCCCCCAAAAAGTGTATTGCTCCAAACAACTTCTTTTGACCTGAAACGGATTTTGAGCCAATAAAAATTTTTTTTGGTCGGGTCCCCCTTATAAATTTAGGGGGTGCCAGCCCCGAGAAAATTACAAAAAATTGATTTGTCACCTGTATAAATTTAAAGAATACCACTCCTCTAAAAAATTGGTATAATTGGCTCTAATAACCCAATAATAGGAAACACTTTTCACTCCCAAGGGAGAAAAAGTTACTTTTTACTCCCAAGGGAGTGAAAAGTAATTTTTCCACTCGCCATGTATATAATTCCTACAACCCTGGGAAACTTTAAATTAAGTCATGGCTCTTCTGTGGATTAGACAAAAGGTTTACTTTTGTCACACACGGGAAAGACTACCTTCTATCAAAAGGAGTTAGCAAAAAGGTCCCAACAACCTGAAACATGGCCTACACGCTAGATGATCAATCAACTCTTTTTAATTCCTATCACGATTAGTATGTATACATAGAGGACTACATGTTTTCAACTACATTTTAGTTTAAAGTAAAGTACCTACAAAGTTATAGAATAATCAAAGAGATTAATACTTAAAGGGAGGATAGAACAGCTCTTATCATTCCTTGGGTAGCTAGGTGCCATAACTGTACATTAGTGACATCATTTTTTTATTTTATTTTTTATAATAAATACAATCCAACGTAAATAGTAATTATTTTCCTACAATTTTTTCTTAAATTAAGTAAATTAAATTTAAAACAAGTTCTAATGATTGTCTATTGCATGTATTCTTTAATTGTCTGTGTTGAATAAAGTGGTTTAATTTGGCGTCACTGAAAAATGCCCACCGTTTGTAGAGTGCGTGCTACAATAGAAGTTGTAGAGAGGGGGAGGAGTATCTAGTCTCTTTAATGGGAGACTATAGTAGGGGTAAGTACAGTTATGGCACCTAGTGGAAGCTGTCTCCTTCCAGACTCCTTATCACTGTGCTATTCTGCCCATGTACTACATCTAAGTATTAGTCTCTTTGAGAATAATAAAGACAATCATATATACCCTTTAACACTGTGGTACAAGTTATTACAGTTAATAAGTTTTTCAAGCATGAACTTCATTCATGTTAAGTAACAACTCACTCATTCATGTTAAGTTCAACGGGCAACTCAAAAATATTGACTCACATCGTATTGTTTATGTTCTGACAAAGAACTGCGCCCCCTTGAAGCTATAATGCGAAGTTGCTTTCTAACTAGAGGATCTGGAAGAGCTGACCAAGCAAAACTGGTCGCTTTCTGCCAAACTACTCTTTCTAATTTACTTTGAAGAGCTTGAGAATCTACCTGGAAAAATGTAAACGGTTATTAATATTTGACACAATATAATAGTGTGAAAGACACCTTGGAAATGTAACATGCAAAAATCAATGCTACATATGGGAACTGTTCCATTACATTACATTAAGTGTCTTTATACAATACAGATAATTAAAGAATATATGCGATAGATGACGTGAAATTGTATTTATTAGAAAAAAATCAAAAAATGACGTCACTAATGTACGTAATATAAACAAGCTACCCTGAGAATGATAAGAGGTGTTGTACCCTCTCTAAGTATTAGTCTATTAGACCGATCTAAACCATCATTTACATATCTTTCTGTACTGGGGTATGAGAGACACTTATAGGGGGTACTTAAAAAATATGGTAAAATATATTAAGAAATGACACAATATAATTGTGCGAGAGACACCTAGGAAATGTAACAAGCAAAATGCAATGCTACATCTGGGAACTGTTCCATCATTCGACATTCGTCATCATTGATGGCTCGACATTATGTCATGTCCCACTCTGTTCCGTTACGTCTAACTCATCAGGGCACCGACAGACCCTGAACTCAATAAGACCTTCAATTAAACTTCCAAAGAATATAATGTGAAGTATTTACCAGAGACGAGGTGCTCTCTTACCGCCATCATGCTTGGCAAGAAAAACATGTGAAACTCGGAAGTTTCAAATGATTTTTTTTGGTAGCCAAGCATGAGAGCACCTATCGTCTCTGGTAAATACTTCACATTATATTCTTATATTCTATCAGATTAACAATCGTTACATGTGACGTCATACTACAAAAAGAGGGAAACCCATAAAGACCAGATTTTTTACATTACTAATCAAATTAAGTCACACATAATTTTTTATAAGGTCTTACAATATACTTTGAGAAACAAGTCAATAAAAACTATGCGTCTCCCTCGTTCATGTTTTCCAAAACTCGGTAGTATCAAATCATAAATAATACTAATTGAATTTATTTACCATTCTCTTTTTATTAGAATCTGTTAGATTGGTAGCATAGTTCCATTGATCTAACGCCACTCTATAGCACATGCTGCTCGCCTCTGCTTCATATTCCCTCAGGAACTGAACAGCTTCTCCTATGTTACTGTTAACTCCCTGGAAATTAAATATTAACTTTTTAACGGTCCAACGATAACACATTTTTTTAATCGACAAACTTTGCTTTTTGGTGCTTCGCGTTGTTATGGATGCTAGAGTATTATAAGTGGACCAATCATTAGAGTTTAAACTTATAAAATGAGTTCTCAAACTTGAGAACTCATTTTATACTTCTCGAACACGTACTACTTCGAACTCATTTTGTTTGAGCCACCATCCTTCTCAAGGATCAGAAAATCATGTGATTGTATCAAGTATATAGAGGGTTTGCATTAATTTTATATTTTTCCTCATTTATATCGTAATTATATAGGTAGGTAAATCGGAATTGGACTTTTAATGCAAACACATTAATATATATATATATATATATATATATATATATATATTTCATTTGATACTACCGAGTTTTTGCAAAACATGAATAGTTGACACAATATAATGTGTGCGAGACACCTAGGAAATGTAACAAGCAATATGCAATGCTACATCTGGGAACTATTCCATCATTTGATTTGTCATCATTGATGGCTCGACATAATGTCATGATGGAACAGTTCCCAGATGTACATTGCATATTGCTTGTTACATTCCTAGGTGTCTCTCGCACAATTATATGAGTCAATATATAATATATATTATTTTATATATATATATATATAATATATATATATATATATATTATATTATATATGTATATATAATATATGTATATATGTAATATTATATATAATTATATTATAATATATTATATATATATATATAATATAATATTATATAAATATGTATGATATTGTTGTGTGTGTGTGTATGTGTGTAGTTTTGTTCTAGCGTTATAAGGGTTTTCGAAACCGTTTTTTGTCGGATCGAAATGAACTTAGTACAAAAATCAACCTTGTTAATGTTTCGAACCCTATTCATTATGAAATATGTGTGACGTCATTAACCCACTATAATGACTCAGCAAAAAATTACAAAACTCTAAAAAGTGTTTAGATTGGGCTGAATTTGTATACAAAGGTAATACTATTTATGTTAAGTGCACAAATATACGAATTTATGCGCCGTGGCCGAAGGCCTCTTGTTTCTATTTATTTACGGTATAAATGAGGAAAAATAAAAATAGTTTTATAATTTTCTATAGAACGCCGCACAGAGTTTTCTCAATGTTGTCGAGATTATGGTTTAAATGAGAGACCGTAGCTACATTCCTCTATCTCTGACAGTTTACGCTGGTGATCATAATCAATGTCTTTCGATGACGGAGCCGACTTTGCGTAATTTCCTTTCCTCCGTTCTTTTTCTTACGTCGAAAGAAAAAGAAATGAAAACAAAACAAAAGGAAGAAATCATTTTAGCGTGATAATCTCTGGATCTCTGTCCATTCAAGAAAGGTTCAAGGAGATTTCATTCACTTTCATTAGTTATCCTTAACTGGACATAAGACCTACTAAAGAAATAGTTTTTAGGCTTTATTTTTTAGGTTAATTAAAAAATAATAAAGCGAAGGTTTTCATGCCAATTATTTTCTATTTTAAAGAATATCAAACCAATAAATTTCAATTGAATTGTTTTTATGCAATTTAGCGTATAAAAAAGAATTACCAGCGTTATTACAGTTGTTTACGCGGGCTTCTGCCCACTAAGAAGACGTGCCTAGTAAATTGGTTGTTTTTTTTAATTATTTGATATTTTGCCATATTATTAGCAAATCGAAAAAATTTGGTCCGAAGTTGATACAACTACTCTAAGTTGACCAAAATGCAAAAAAAAACGAAAAACCGAAGGTCTTTAAAAGGGAAAAAATAAATTAAGGCAGCGTCTTTCTACTAGATTACCATTCTAGTAAAACCAGTTTATGCAACCAAAAACTCTAAATAACCAGGTAAAATAACCTGAAACCACAAAAAAGTAGTATTTCGACAGAATGTAGTAGAGAATGAAGAACCTTAAGTTCTGCGAATGGTTGACCTATATCCTTTTAACTGGCTGCGTTGTTAAGATAAGACAGTGTGTTCAAGTATTGGCAAAAGCCTTTAATTATTAAGGAGATATTTTTTAATTTTTAGTTAATAAATGTTACGGGTTTGTCAAGTAACTAAATAATTCTGGCGCGGAGACCCGCAAGCCGGGCGAATTATCTTTGAAATGCATGCTTTCTTGCTTATCAATCCAATTTTTGCTTGATATTTCGGTATTATTTGTTTAACAACCAGAGCTGCAACGTCACAACTTTAATTATTTAACTTTTTCTAAGAAAATGCGCTAAAACTTAGCCTAAACTGAGCTTCAAGTAAGTGCAAATAATGCTGTGCCGTATAATGTATTAATGTATAGAGGATAATAAGTGGCGCGCTAATGATCACGTAAACTGATTAGTAAGCCCACTTGCACTATTACAACAAAAAACTCAGAACTATACTTTATGTTTCAACGTACCCCACTAAAAAAATATGCTTCCTTAGTATTAAAACCATAAAGTATAAACGTATATTTATTTTTATATAAGTTACTCAATAGTAGCTTATATAAAAATAGGAAACAATTAGGACCCTCAGTAGGGTCCTAATTGTTTCCTAAAGCCCTGGTCCAGTTAAGGTTAGGGATCTTTTAGGAGTACCTGCCATGGCACAGGTTCGAATCCACCGTATAATCGTCCCTTTCAAAGAACATATGAAAGGCTTTTCACCCTTTCCATAATAATCCAGTAGCCCCGACAGTATCGAACCCGGGCAGTCTGGATGGTACGGCATGCCATTGTACCACTAGGACTTTTCCATAGCCTATCTCATTACATTGAGAGGCCTGAAACATATTTTTGGGGGTTTCAGGCTCTGTGTAACCTCATTGAAACCTCCTTCTAAAGATAGTTAAGGTTACTATTAATAAATTATTTTCGTCTTCCCACACATTGTTTGTGTTTTGAATTGTATTTAACGTTCTGCGTTATATGTTACTGTAATTTTTTACTGATCATTGTACTTACAAGCGAAGGTTGTCAGGTTACTTTTTTGATGTTTCAAAATTAACCTATAGAGCCCCTCTAGTAATTATATCTCTATGGTTTAAACAATATCTTAATATTTGGTGCAGTAAATAAAAAGATAGGTACAGGTACAGTGTTAATAAGTGGATAACGCTATAGACGCTGCTCTGTATGTGGTCACTATAGGAACTAATTATGCGTTTACTCCAGCGGAAAATTATCTTCCGTAAGATTTTACTTTAACTGCATGCTTTGTAGTGCTAGAAATATAGTTAAATATTTCGGACCTATTTATGGCAAACAAAATATAATAATACATTGGGATTGTATTAAATTTTTTATTAAATTTGTGTAAAGTGGTTTTCAAAAAATTACTGTTCTTGGGTAAGACTTATTGCCTTATTCACTCCTCACTTCTTGACTTTACTGTATTTATAAGTAAAAAAAATACTGATACCACCATAATACTAGGTTATATAAGTGGCATACTGCCACGATATAAGGGGATTTTCAAATGTATCAGTCTTAAAACGTGATTAGTTTACATTATGTTATATATTAGAATCGATAAAACCAGAACTAATGCTAATAATAAAATGCAATTTCGTAGATTTGTTAACTATACATAGAAGTATAATTGTATAAAATTTCAAAGGTCGATTTTTGTACCAAGTTTCGTTTCGATCCGAAAAAGCATTATAAACAGAAAAAATATTTATATATTCTTGATTAGTAAATCTGCTCCTCCAAAAGAATTCTCTTCCTTTTTACCCCAAACTCATAAGCTCATATTTCTTTGAAAATTTGCAAAGAACACACGCGCACACACCACACACACACACACATACATATATATATATATAATATATATATATATATATATATATATATATATATATATAATATATATATATATATAATATATATATATATATAGGCAAGGTTGTGGCGAGCCTTGGTGTGACACTTTTTGAAAAATTGATTGGGGTTAGGTTTTGGGTTTCTTTGATTTTTGGTTTTTCTTGCTTGGGTATCCTAAGGGCCAAGATGTGGCGATCTTTGGTGTGACACCTTAGTTTAAGTTGGAAGTTAGCTTGTTGGTTTTGCTATTTGATATGAGGGATTGTTTTAGGAGGTTAGGGTAAGTGACTTACCTTAATGTGGCATCTTGAAATATTGTTGGGCATGACATGTTTAGTTTTTAAGGGGACTAAAGTTAGTGGCAGATCTTTAGGGTGCACCTTTTAAATTATTTAGATGGCATTGACATTGTTTATTTTTATTTTTATCTTTTTACATCTTTTATATTATAACTTAATTATTCATTTATAATTATTCACTTATTATTTTATCTTTGGTTTTCTTCCTTTTGTAATTTCTTTTCTCATTTATTTTGGGGAGGTTCAAATCTTCTTTTAGGTGTTGTGTTGATCCACAGCCTTCTTGATTTTACTTGAGCCTCTTCCTCATTTAGAAGTTCATTCTTGATTTAGACTTGGTCTGATGCACTTCTCTAATTTTTACCTTCTTTATCTCTTGATTTAAATGTTTTACCTTTGATTTAATTTTTAATATTTTAACTCTGCTTAAGTGTAATTCTGTTTTTAAATTTATATATAAGTTACCTTATGCTTAAGGCGAAAACTGTGTTTTTATTCCGTAAGTTTTAAGCTTTATAATTTGTATTTGTATTTTTATCTCTTTAATTTTCAGTTTTATTTTTAATGATGTATTTTATATATAAGTTTTAAGATTGGGTTTTAAGAATATTGTATTGTATTGTAGGGCCCTGATGAAGAACTTGTAGCTAAGTTCGAAACGTTGGCTAAGTGAATAAATATATGGTTTCAAGTAAAGCTGTGTTATTATTCTAACCTCATCCCGAGATTGGTGCAAAGTGTATATATATATATATATATATATATAATATATATATATATATTATATATATCTACACACTATCTCTAAAACTCCCTTTGAGATTATCTAATAATGTTAGCCCCGCCCCAAGATAGGTACTTTTTGCAGTTTGGACAAGGTTATTAATCCAACAGAAACATCTTATATATACTCGTACATATATATATATATATATATATATAATATATATATATATATATATATATATATATATATATATATATATATATATATGTATGTATGTATGTATGTATGTATGTATATTATATATATATATATATATATATATATATATAATATACTTTTCCTCATTTATAGCGTAGGTATATAGGAAAAGTATTGTGTTAGCAAAAAATCCATTACCGGGATGAAACTAGAATTATCCGTTTAAGGTGTTTTCAAGGCCTCCTAAGTGGTTTTCTCAAAGTTGTCTGTCAGTATATGTGTGTGTGTGTCTGTTATCATCGTAGCGCCCAGTGTATTTATGCTAGAAAGTTAACATTTTGTACAAAAATTAGTCTACCGCTGTAGTTGTGCTATTCGGAAAATAATGTTTTTATGGCGTCATTAATCCGCAATAATGACTCAGCGATAATTTCGAAAAATCATATAACGCGGAAAAATGATGCGATCGGATTGAGATTTGGCACGCGTGTGACTATGTATAAGACTAACATATGTTCTAAGTTTTATCTCATTATGAACAATAGTTCAATGTTTATTGAATGACTTGTGTACGTTTTTAAAAAATCGTAAAAACTTGGAAAATGGTCCGATTGAGTAAAAGTTCCGAGGTGCCCTGTACCCGGTTTTTTAATTTCAAATGTAACTTGTCAGAACAAAGTGTTCTAATGTTTTGAAAATTATTTTTTTATTAAAAGTTTTTAGCCAAAAATCAAATTATCTCGCAGTTTTAAAATTTAACTTTTTCCATTTTAAATTTTTATTATCCTCGCTTATAAAATCCAAATAGATATCAAAACAGAGATTTCCTTAACTTAAGCAATGGATTAATCATGATAATACGAATATTATATCTACAAACATTCGTATTTGATATTTAATTACAATTTCTTTTTACATGTGCAATTATAGAAAGACATTTAGAAAAGAAGAAGAAGAAAACAAAAAGAACGAATAAAGAGAGCGTGACCAAAAGATAAGAACAATGGGACTAGAAGTCTTTACAGCGCCTCTATTACCGACACACTTTTAGCGTAGCGCTAATAACCAAATATTCGCGCTTAAGAATATATGTCGTACAATAAAAAATTAAACTAAAATACATTAGTTGTAGCCAATAAAAAATAACATTTTTTTAAACAAATTATATATTTATTTTATATTTTACCTGTACAAATGAAATAATTAAGCAATGAACGTATGTACGATGTTAATACTCCGAATATTAATGTTGATGGAGTGCTAATACTTCGCAGCTCTAGGCTATGAGGTTAAGACAGGGTTAGACAGAACTTATTATTAACAATATGAACAAAGACAATGGATAACCTGACAAAGTGGCACACAGCCTTTCATCTGGAACCGTTGAATCGTTCTGTTCAGTATATATTATCTTTGAATTAGTTAAGGTATTTATATAACAATAACATTATGTTTAAAACACGTTAATACAACCTTTAAGGTTGTTTATGATAATTGGTTAAACGATTCAACATGGCAAATTAGATCTGTACTATTGATCACTTAGGTTGCGTTCAAAAACACTTAAATGATATTGGTGAGCACTGGATTATTTTTATATGAACCAAGGAATAAATAAAGTCTTTTTACAATTGAGTTATTTTGTGGTAAAACAATTGTTATTATTCTACGCGAACTCTATTTTAGGATGAAATAGTTATTTATGCACCTTGGGAGTAAAATGAGACATTTTTTCCTGATTTACAAAGTTAGTTCCTAAGACGAAGGCATATGAACCAAATTTAATTAATTCTAAGGCAAAGCTGAGGAATTGATATAGGAACGCAGCAGCGTTCTTCTTCTACCCGCTTCTTCTTCTAAAAGTCAAAAACTTACTAAAGCTGATTGTGTATATTATACTGGGTCAGTAGCGAAAAACAGCTATAGGTATATAAATAATATTATAATATCGTTAAAGGGCGTGCCTTAAAGATCAAAAATTAAAACAAATCTTTCAAATCGGCTAAGTAGAAGTGAAGAAAAGAGGTTTGAAAATGACAATATTGACGACTTCTTCTTATTCTTCCTGCACTTTTTGTTGACGCACCTACAGCCTAAACTACTGAATGGATTTTGACGAATGAGAGCTGTTTACATTCGACTTATTCTCGTGTGCATTCTTACTTAATAAATTCTCAAATTCAACATTCGCTGAACACGGAGATAGAAACTAAACTTGTGAACGCTACTTTTATATACATTGACCCACCTGCACTCTTTACTACTGACGGATTTTATGTTTGAGGATTTTTGGATTTTTCTTATGCCTTAACATTCCTGTATCAATAAATCCAAAATTCATAATTCCTATGGTGTACGCGACGCAGAAGGCAGACCTTGAAAGTGGTGTATGGATTACCTTGACACTCTCTACAGATTTATCTACATCACGTATCTTGTTCACTTCTGTCTTCAAATAAAACAGGAAATGAACAAAAAGTCATGAAATCTTACCAAAAACCAGTTGCATGGTAAAAAGATTTCCCCACCAAGTCTGGTCAAAAAAGTAAAAAAATCATATTTTCTTATATGATGGATTTTTTCATATTTTCTTGTCCCACCAAGTCATGTCCGTTTTGATTGTGTTTTAAATTGAAGTTCGAGGTTGGGAATACTAAAGGGCCGTATTTACTTTAAGAGACAATCAGTAGCTTCTTCTTCTTGGCTAAGAAGAAGACCTAAAATCAATATTTAGGTCTAGCTGTGCAATCTGAAAACGAGCAAAGCGAGTCCGAAAACGTGTTGAAGTATGAATTTGGTAAATTGAATATTCTGAGGACGAGCAATTAGGGAGATAAGCGTAGCATATCCGATGTGGTGAGAAAAAGTTCCGAGGTACCGCGTACCCGATTTTTTAAATTTTATTTTGGGGTGCTGCCCCTAAAATTTAGAAGGGGGCAGATGGCAAAAAATTAAAAACAAAAATACGTCAAAGCGTACGAAAATAAGAATATAACAATTAAATTATGCCATCGACTGGAAAAATATCTTGTATGAAAAGTAATATTTTAGTTTTCGCTCGCAATAATTACCTTCCTCGGCTTTGCCTCGAGATTTAAATACACAATAACTCGGCGTCGCTTCGAAAGTTAGATGCTTTGGTTTCCACGGATTTCGTCTTAGGAACTAACTTATTGCTTATAGAAATAATAGTATTACTGACTAATACTAATAATATTAATGGTGATCTTTACTCACTTGGTGCATAAATAACTATTATTGACTTATCAATGCTGCCATAAATAGAACAATGCTTTCTTCTCTCACACCTTAAACCTTATAAGGAAAAATGGATTCTTTTCGTTCTTCTTAAAATTATAGATTTGCTTGATGGATGTATCAGATGTTTTGTTGACAAAGAAGCCGTGTCACCTGTTGGGTGTTCACTGGAAAAGTGAAACTAAATACAAGTATACAAACATCCATTGATCCATGAAGGTGCCACATTTGTTGTTTTTTGGAATTTTCAGATGCTCAATATGATGCGTATAATCCTAAAATTAGGAGCCCAAGCAAATCGCAACCTCGACTCCCACCCTAACTTCTTTTATGTTAATTACCTCATATAAGTGTATTTTAAAGTGTTACTATAAATACTTGTTTTCAGAGTAGAAATTAGAAAGATGTAGAAGATGTGTCTACATCTCTAAGTCGTGTCGAATAACAAAAACTCTGTCAAACATAATTATTTTAGACCAAAACAAATAATATGAAGAAACAAAAGAAACTATTTAATGTCGATAATGAAGATGTTACTACAAGGATCTTGAATAAAGGAGATGACGCATTAAGGAAAATTTCTGACCCCATGGCAGTCATAGAGAATTTTTTCTATGACTCATTGGTCAACGCAGTCATTGGTTGAATTTTGAAACATCGAAAAAGTAACCTGACCACATTCGATTATCATTATCATCAAATAAACAGAACAAAAAAACAGTAAATTATATAGTAGAATGTTTAAAATACAAATCACAACACAAACAATCTGCGGGAAGCCGAAAACAATTGATTAATTATAACCATAACCATCTCTTAAGAGAAGGTTTCAATGAGGTTACACAGAGCCCCTGAGAGCCCCACTAAAAATGTTTCAGGCCTCTCAATGTATTAAGATAGGCTATGCCCCCTCTAGTATATATCTCTATGATGGCAGTTGTATGAGATAGAGAAATAGGAGCAAACTTACTTTCCCTTGGTGAAAAAAGGCGCTAAACGCAGGTTATGTAGCAAAGTTGTCGAGTTTGCTTCTAAACTTCCTTCTGTGCTTTTCGTGATTGTTTCATTTGTGGTGCTTGTTAAGTCATTTGTGCTTATTTAATTTTAAAGTTGGACCATACTTTGCCACTTCAGTGAGTGATAATTTAAGCGTGTTTAGTTATAACCTTCTCAAGAAATAAACAATGGAAAACCATTCAGAGTTATGTTTGCCTCTAAAATTTAAGACCTGCGTTGTTATAAGAATAGTAAGCATGCGCAGTTTGTACCAAGCATGTGTAGTTGGTTTTTGACGTGTGTTTAGTGTTGAATTATTTCAATTTTTTGGTTTTCGATGGGGTCACTTTTTTATATGGCAAATCGACTTAGTGTGTCATCCCCTTTATTCAAGATCCTTGCGAATAACATTAACACTGTCAAACATAATTATTTTAGACCAAAACAAATAATATGAAGAAACAAAAGAAATTATTTAGATGTCGATAATGAAGATGTTACTATATTACATAATCAGCAGGAACTAATAACGAAACTTTAGTGTTAATAAAACACGTGTGAGATGATGCCCGTAATCCAGCCGTATACTTGAGAAGTTACCCTATACGTATCATTGCATCCGTTAATGACGAGGAATGCACAAGACTACTATTCCATGCTCTGATGCGTTACCATTATGCTAAGCAATAGGAAACTTACTGTCGCATTCCATGCAACCTATCAGTGCAAATATTATTCATAGAATTCTGTCTTCCTAGATAATTATCAAGTTCATTATCATCTTAGTGTAAGGAGGTAGTGTAAGGAGATAGGCACATGGGAAATCGGAAGCACGTTTAGTTCACAACCAAGATCTGGATTAGAAACTCATTTTCATCAAAAAAATGAGTTTAATTCTGGTGCCGTGTTTTGTGCTGAACTATATTTTAAGGATCCACTCTATTGGCTTTATTTCATGAGTAGGCTTCGTTGAGTTCACATTTAAGTGTTTCAGGAAATAAAAACGGGGGTCTTGGTCCATGGCTGCTGTATACCTCTAGGTCAATGACAGCTACAACATATCTTGAGATCAATGGTGAAAGAAGCAGCTACGGTTCGCAGTATGGTTGTTTCGCGGGCCTTCGGCCCACTCAAACGTACTCCCTTAGTTTTAGATGTTGTTATGTATTATTTGTTATTTTGAATTATTTTTTTTAGTACATGTCACTTTATTCTATGTGGCTCGACATTGCCACATATTTTACTGTCCTACTAGGATAGTAGGCTAATCAGGGAGGAGGCAGAGGATGTCCTTCCCACCTACCTCCCAGCTTTTAGCTCCATTGATCTCAAGATATTAGTATATATTATATTATATTATATTCCCAGTATACAAGTATTAGTCTATTTGTATTATACTAATACTAATACAAGTATTGGTCTCTTTGGCCTTCTAGAACAGAAAATATTTAATCCATGACGTCACTAACTTTGATAACAGACTCAGCAAAAATAACATCTATTCATAAAACGTAGGAACATATTTCGATCGATTTGAAATTTGGCTCGGATGTAGTCTTATATAAGACCAACAATTGTAGCAAGTTTCATCACATTATTAGTATTATTTTAATTTTTATCCAATGATATGCACACGTTTTGGAATAAATAGGATACGGAGTGCCTCAGAACTTTTCCTCACCATAGCAACACATCTCTAAACTTCTTTCGCTTATCCTGAGAAAGTCAATACATTTGTTTTATTTCCCGCGACTTGGGACATTCGTTTTATTTTATTTCCAGGACACTCATCCTGCCAGTGGCGGACTGAGCCAAAAAGGCCCGAAGAGTGTTTGACCTAAAAGGACCCAAACCTACATCTTAAGGGGCCCAATAGGGCGGGGGGGGGGGTTCTTTTTTTGCTTCTCAAGTAGAGTGGTCGACTTTTAACGAGAGTAGTATTTATGATTATAGCAAGTTTAAATTAATTAATTAGAGCCTTATTAATTAGGGGACTAATCTACGTAGATCCATTTATATTTATAATTAAATTTACATTTATAAAAATAAAAATATCTAGACCCCTTTAATGCTGCTATAGAGCTCTGATCAAGTATGCTATGGACCTTAATCCCCATAAAAGCCCAGGTAAAATAAATAGGGGCCTAGATTTTAAGAACATTTGTCTCTAGAAGCTTAGACAGGCCCAACCTTAGAGTATTGGGCCCCTTTGACTCTAGGAATATGAATTTATTACATAAGTATAATGAATACATAAATGCATATACGATAAACGCATATACGATAAATTTAAAAATATTTAATATGATGATAATTTTTTTAAGTTCACTTTTGCCTAAGGGGCCCTAGGAGGGCTGCCGCCCTCGCCCTACATGGCCAGTCCGCCCCAGCGTCCTGGCACTAAGCTCGCGCGATACAACTAAACTAACTTTTATAATGTAGCAAAACACGCAGATAAACTTGCCGTATTATAACGAAACTTAATATACTTATTAGCGAATTTCCGTGGAAAAAAAAATCGCTACTAAGATAGGCTTCATGGCAGGAATTGAACTTCGGTCCTCGACACAAATCCTTTCAGAGGTCCCTGATGACGAAAAATAGGTTTTGCAAAACTTTATATTATATATATATATATATATATATATATATATATATATATATATTATATATATATATATATATATCTAAGATTTTTGTAAACACGCTACCTCTCGAACAGATTAATATTTTTTAATAAAACTTGGTACAAAATCAATCTTGGGAAGGACACAAACCTTGATTGAAAACCAGATTTCTGTGACGTCATTAACCCGGTTTGCTGAGTCAGCGAAATTAAAAAAAAAAAATCGGTAAAATTCAGGGTTTATATTTTTCGCCAAAAAATGTCATTACTTATGACATTTACATTGTTTTTTAGATTAACATGAATATGCTACGATGATGTAGCGAAATATAGTTACCTTTTAAAGAAAACTAGTCTCTTATAAGTGCCCTTATCACCTATTTGTCATTACTTATGTTTTTTGAGACGCTTAATCGAATGAAACCAGTCCGAAGTCGATAGGACCTCTCTATGTGACCAAAAAGACTAAAAAACCATGGTAAATTACCGGACACTAAAACTATGGTCGATAAAAAATAGATTTCGAGTATATGTTTTTTAGCGGGCTGAATCGAACAAGATCGGTCTGAAGTCAATAGTTAAAAAACGGTGGTCAAAACCAGAAAACCTCAAATACGGCCGCCAAACAACACATTTAAAGAGGGGAGTTTTTCGCTGTTTTGGGCCTGTGAGTTGATTAAGAGTGGTCCGGAGTTGATAAAAGCATTTAAATCCAGGATACCTGGGTTCTAATCCTGGTAAGGACGATAATTTTTACCTCATTTATATCGTAGGTATATAGGAAAAGTATTGTGTTTGCGAAAAAATCCGAAACCGCGATGAAACTGGAATTATCCGTTTCAGGTGTTTTAAAGGCCTTATGAGGGGTTTTTACAAAGTTTTCTGTTTGTATGTGTCTGTTTCTATTATCATCGTTGCCTCTACTCTATTCATGCTAAAAAGTTAAAAATTCGTAAAAAAAATCAGTCTACCACTATACTTGTGCTATTAGGAAAATAATTTTTTATGACGTCATTAACCCGCAAAAACGATTCAGCGAAAATTTCAATAAATTATAAAACGTGGAAAAATGATGCGATCAGATTGAAATTTGTGGTAGTTAGTTCTAAAAATATTGTTCAGAGCTGCACATTAGCTTCGGCATCTGTCAGTCGATCGTTAAATGTTTGTCAAAAGTTTTCACGAAATCCAGTTCGATAATTGATTTTCAAATCGCAGATTTTATTTTATGTTTGTTGGCGTTAGACATTTTTTAACTTGATTGATTATTGTCTACAATAAATGTATTTGACATAGTGCTCATACTGGTTAAAGTGACTTGGCAGTCTTGATAGGAGGAATCACCCAGTGGTAAAATCCAGTTCGTTAATTGATTTTCAAAACGCAGATTTTATTTTATGTTTGTTGGCGTTTGACAAAAAATAGACAAATGACATTACCATCGAGTTACTTTGACTTTTAATTATTTAAAGTTTGACTATAAAATTATTTAAATAAATAATACCTGTATAAAAGTGGTATCCCTTATTGGTGTAACGATGGCTAATGCATGTGCCACTAATAGCAATAAATAAATCATAATAGAAAGACTTCATATATCATTTGAAAGGAGTAACTATCACTCGAATCACTGAGTATGTGATGCCGCTAAGACACTGAGGGTAAGATCAGTGGAGCAGGGATTCTTGGCTAGTGCCACAGCTGGCTGAACACCGTGGAGGGAGTAATGTTCTACATTCAATACCATGTCAATCTTTTAATGGTAGGCTTTCGATTTTTTCATGTTCGATGAGTAGGAAACCGATTGAACTGAATTCCTATTAGTACCGGAAATAGATAACCACAGGGTGTTTTTTGTGACGGATTTGTTCGAGCTTATAAATGTGTCATCTTTACGCTCGATATCCAGTCAAGCAAGGAAGTGGTCGTAGTCGTTCATATGAAAGAACTAAGGGTGTACTGACGTTAAGTTTTTTTGTGTTCCACACACTGCCTTATTCCTTTCTGACTTTTATGAGATTTATAATTTTTAACAGGTTGTTAAGAGTGCTCGGACCCTGTTTTGGTATTCCTCTATCTATACAAACCCTTTTCGACTTAGAGATTTGAACTTTTCACAGCTGGTTTAGAATGGAATAACGCTATGTTTTGGTACTCCTCAACCCCTTTTGAGGAGACGTGGGGATGACGTAAGAATTTTAATTTTATACAGGTGGTTAAGGGTGCACTGATATAATGGTTTTCAATTGACCAAACTACCCTATTTAATTTGAAGACTTGATATTTAATAAGAGTAGTTTTTTCAGAGTTTCAATATTGTTTTTACAAACTTCATTTATAGAACGACACACGACTAAAATCAGTTGACAGCGCGGGGAAAATAGTGTTGAGGAACCAATAAGGTTGGCATAATTTGAATTTGAGGGCGAGGTTAAACATCCAGGACTAACCTCATTGGCTCCCTCGCATTATTTTCCCACGCTGCCAACTGATTTTAGCCGTGTGCCGTATTATAAAACAAGATGTCAGCATTTATAGTGCCATATATATATATATATATATATATATAATATAATATATATATATATATATATATTTATATATATATATATATATATATATATATATATATATATATATATATATATATATATATATATATATTATATTATATTATATGTCCATGCCATATATTATATGCCATTAATCAAAGATCGTTAATACATGGGCCATTGCCACCATTGCTCTATTTTTAATTTTAAATGACTAGAAAACTGCGCTAGATACGCAACAGTTTTAGTTGATTCTGTTACACCCAGATCAATTAAAACTAGCTCCAAAAAATCGGGTACAGGGTACCTTAGAACATTTCCTCATCACATCGGATTCGCCACGCTCGTCCTCCCTACTTCGGACTGGCTTCGCTCGTCCTTAGAATATAAAAGTGACTTGATTCGCCAGTTTAAATGAAAAGTTGCAATTAAGATGAAATTCACATGGATCATTCTAAAAAATATTTACGCAATTACTTGTAGAGGATATGTACACCAGCGCAGCGGTACAACAATGGTACAGCCTAATACTACACATGATACAGTTGTAAAAATAATAAGAATAGAAAGATTGCTTTAAGAAATATGATAAGAGAGAAGTTACATTAACAGCTTCTTGATGAGTTTATGCTACTATGAGCACTAGCGGTACATTAGAGGTACGAGTACGAGGGGTACACAGCTCGACCATCACACACTAATAATTGTCACAAACTACAAACCATCTTGTGCGCAATATTTTCTGAAATTATTGTAAGTTTAGTAGAGCAAGAGTTTCAAAATGCTTATCTAGCATTTTTGTATAATTTTCTGTAGGAGTTTAAACATAAAGTAATATTACTAGAGTAGCCCTGTCGGTTTTATGTTGAAATATCAAAATGGTAACCTGAACTATTTGGTTATTTATAACAATCATATAAATAGTACATAACCACAAAAATTATTACCACATTATCATTATTGTCGATACCTAATTTTAGAAAAAAATGAAATATAACATAATATTGCAGGGCTCGCATCGCTCGCCTTTCTGTGTTTGTTTATCATTACCTAATTTAAAGCATATATAAGAAGAGAACATACTATTTAAGTGCTCGCTTCACTCACCTTCATTTGTTTGTTTGTTACTAGCTAATTTTACAGAATAAAAATAAACTTTTACCTAATACACTAGAGCTCGCTTTGCTCGCCTGTATGTGTTTGTTTGTCAATAACTGATTTTAAGAAAATAATTTTAATATTCCTTAACATTCTAAGGCTCGCTTCGCACGCCTTTGTTATGTTTACCAGTACCTAATTTGATAGCAAAGAGAAAAAATGTAACATAATATTCTAGGACTTGCTTCGCTCGCCTTTATGCGTTTTATCACCGCCTTATTTAGGTACTAAATAAGGTATCTGTACTAAATATTGTCATATTTTTTTCTAAAATTATATTAGAAATCGACATAAAAACACGTAAATTAAAAAAAAAAATAAAAAAACATTTAGGGCTCGCTTCGCTCCCCTTTATGTGCTTGTTTGATACTAGCCAATTTCAAACTATGAAATTAAACTTTTACATAATATTCCAGGGCTCGCTGCGCTCGCCTATATGTGTTTGTCTGTCGATACTTAATTTAAGCAAAAACATTTAAACCATGACAATATTCTAGGGGTCGAATCGGTCCCCTTTCTGTATATGTTTATCAGAACCCAATTTTAATTCAAAGAGTAAAAACATAACATAATAATCTAGGGCAAGCTTTGCTCGCCTTTATGTGTTTGCTTATCACTACCTTCTTAAGAGTATTTAATAAAAAGAAAAAACATAAAAAATGGGGCTCGCTTCGCTCGTCTTTATGTGCTTGTTTCTTACTAGCCAATTTTGGACCATAGAATTAAACTTTTACGTAACATACATGGTATATTTTTTGGCGGTAATTGTCGTAATTTTGAAAAAGAGATGAATATTTGTGTTCTACCTATCAATACCTACAATTTAATGCTCCACATGAGTTTTTCAAAAAATATTTTTTTAGCGAATTTTTGGCTAAAAAAATTGTTAATTATAATTTGTAATACAAAAATTGTAATTGTTGGCTATATTTTTCCTGTTTTTGGATAAAATAACACATCTGTACTAAATTTCAAATGTCTTGCTATCGTAGTTCAGGAGATGTGAAATCGCATGTTTGCATGTCTCTTTAAATTATAATCTTTTAACTTGTTACGTATTTTAAAGTAAGATATTGGACTTTTTGTCACCTATGTTTTATTAGTAAAATATAAAAATAAATGATTTAGCCATTTGTTTGTATAATAAATGACTATTTTATTTCTATTTAGACTTCTTTGATGCGAGAGTAAGTTGCTCATTAAATCAAGTAGGTATCGGGTTCCTCTAAAAGTGTTATTCTGACGGATGTCTAGAGCCGACATTCTTAATCCCAGACTACTACAGATCAAGAATAATTTAAGTTTCAAGCAATAATTGTTTAATTAATTGTTATTTTTTAAATTGAAATCTGGTGGATTTTGGCCAACAATAGAGTTTTTCCTGAAAAAATAACATTACATGTTTGTCAGGTAGAGGTATTATTGCTAGAGAAGCCCTATCGGTTAAAATTAAACACATAAATATCCCATTAGCGAATTTTATTCCCAAAGGAAATTCGCTAAAAGTAACCCAAACACCTTTGAATTTTCAATTATTATAATCAAGTTTACTGTAACTTATATAATAAAATATATAAAAAATTCAAAACAAAACTCGAACAAGGTGTGAAAATCTAACATAACCTAACTTTTGAGAGGAGTTTACGATGAGTTTACACAAAGAAACTAACAGCCCCAAAGATTTTTTAAACCTCGAAGTGTAATGAGATATTGTATGAACGCTCTAGTAATATATTCTCTATGGTTTGTCACGTGTTTAATAGTTCATACTCCGTCGTATTTATTTTTATTGTCGCTTCATCATAAGACAGGGAAGGATGCGGATACACGGACTGGTCCTCGATCTAATTACATCCAGACCTCGCTACGACGTTGCTGCTCAACTATCTTAACTTTAAACATGGAAAATAGCAAAAGACATATCGCGAGATGTTAGTTATGGTAATTTAACAAATTCAAGGCTACACTGATTAATATTATAATGATTGCTGTCGATGATGACAACCTTATAATAAACAGACCACATGAAATAATTAAATATAATTATTCGTAAACACTTTTGCCAATAAAGAACTTTAAAAAAAATATTCGTAAACGATACTAAAATCTATTTGTAGGTTTATGGTTTAATAATGAAGTTTCGCCAAACTATAGTGTATCACATGGCTAACATCAGTTGACAGCGTGAGAAAATAATGCCAGGGAGCCAATGAGGTTATTCCTAGATGTTGAACGCCTACCTTTTCAAATCGGACCAACCTCATTGACTCAATTTTATTTTATTTAAACCTCAACACTATTTTCCGACGCTGACAATTGATTTTAACCACTTTTTTCTAAGTTGTGCAATACTTCAAACCCATCCTATTTACTATTATTAATAAAATTAAAAGATCATAAAACAATAATATTGCAAAATTATATTATTTACTACATCCTTTAAAAGAACAATATAAACCTTTAAATTGACATAAGAGCGAGACAAGCTTTTAAAAATATGACAAAAGGAAGAATTGGCAATAAATTCTTCCTTTAATAGAGTGTGATTTAGCGTTTTAGTTGTGTGTGTTATTTTTTAAGCCTTTTATGAACGATTAAAAAAATATAATTTATTTTAGCAACTCAATTATTTAAAATTATTTTTAACTACAGAAATATTAATTTCTTAGCAGTTCTAAGACCGAACATAAATTGAAACACATAACATAACTTGACATACATAAGTTGAGTTTTATATTACCAAGAGACGTTTTATTGACTAATTTAGAAAAATAATTTTTTGTTTAAAGCACCTGTTGATATAAAATACTTCCGATTATTATTGTTATAAAACAAAAGAAGATTATGAAGTCCTTGGATATGAATCGAGTATAGAGGATGTTTAAACATTATTTGGATTCTGACGGTTCATTTGTATAATCATTTGTTGTTCCCTTTATTTCTTATGTAAGATTAGTTTTTCAAAACGTTTTCGTCAACTCGTTTCTAGTCAATCAGATAGTTAGTTTAAACCGATCTAAACAAAATAAAAAAAATGGTTTTTATTTATCATGCTTACGTTTATCCACATTTGCTAATTACGTTGTTCTGCTAGAAAAAGTTTTGCCTAAATTTGAGCTTTTTAACCAGCTTAATCCAACAGCCCTTTCATGTCATGACGGGACATAAAACGCTACATAACATAACATGTTATTCGCTACAAATAACCTGAACACCTTTAATAATTATTGTAACTTAAAAGAATTCAAAATAATTACAGTAACTTCTATAACACAAAGATAAAATAGTAAAAACGAAACATAAGCAATGCAGGAAAAGCCGACAATGATTGATTTACTGTAATCTTAGAGATTATAGGTTATTTACTATAACCTTACTCACTCTTTATTGAAGTTTACAATAAGGTTATACAGAGCCTCAAAAGATGTCTCCCAATATTTCAAGAAAGGCTGCCCTCTAGTAATATATCTCTATAGAAATAAACTCCATTAACCTATCCTTTTATTCGTGAATCTAAAATTAAAATGATCTTCATAAAAAAACAATTTAATAGTGAGTTTTTAGACCGAGTCCAGTCACTCTGAAGACCTATGAAGTCAATACGCGAATGCGGGGGTTCAGCTCACAAAAAGTCAAGGATATACGGGTGGATGGTGATAAAGGTCGGAAAGATATACTGAGCCTTCTTATGTCCAAAAACATAGTCAGTTAAAGTAAAGCCGGTGACACGAATATCGTAAGTGACTAGGAACGAAGTCCTTGGTTCTTGAAGAAAGACGTCTCCTATAGTAGCCTTGCGGAGCTTTGAAATTCAGGTTAGAACTAAAGAAAGAGTTTGTGCATACTGACGTCGGAGTGGCCAGAGTTCTCTGATGGCCGGCGCTGGACTGGCCAGAGCGGCGAGCCTAGCTAGAGTCTGGTGATGCTAGAGGAACTAATGAGATTGGTGAGACTGATGTGATCAGACGAGTTAGTAAGACTAGACAAACTAAGCAATGTACAAACAGGAAATGTACTTTTTAAGAATAATAAATGATTTTTTATTCTCGGACATTTTTCTGAGTATTATAGTTTGCCCTTATTTTTTAATTTTATTTTTTTAGCGCTCTTATACAAATATCTCCTTAGAGAATAAATACATTTATCTCCATACACTATTAGTGAGTAATAATGAAAAAAAATCAAAGAGGGAAATAGATACATATTCCACTTTAACCTGTCAAGGTGCCGTAAGGACTCTTTGGGACGCTGCGCCCAAATAGTCAATGTGTAAAAGATGAAGATGTTAGATATAAATCTAACAAGATAAGTGAACATTTAACAAGATTCCATGTTTCAAAAATGTATCTTATACTGTTCAAAAATGTATCTTATACTGTTCAAAAATGTATCTTATACTGTTCAAAAATGTGTAGGGGGAAAATTTCTGAACACTCTGTACAAATAATATCGTAAATCGAAACATGCTCATTTGAACGAACGGATATTTTGAAAACCAGGTCGTTGTGAAGACAACGACCCGTTTGCTGATGAAATTATTGCTGGGTAAAATTAAGGATTACAAATTTTCTTCGGGGGAATAAAGGTTTTCATTGCATGACTTCGTAAAGTGCTGTGGAGTAATACTCAGTATACACAAACCAACACGTCTCTCCACAAAGGAATTTATTACATAAAATAAGCAGATCCAGCTTTCGGCAATAATGTCATCACCAGCGATGACCTTATAAGGCACCGTTAATGACCTTATTGCTGAAAGCCGCCTCCGCTTATTTTATGTAATAAATTTATTTGTAGAGAGACGTGTTGGTTTTTGTATGTGTCTTCTTTAAATTTTTTTGGGGTGCTGAAGGAAATGAAACCGGTTCTGAATCAAACGACCATTCTAAATAACAAAAGTGTTGAAAAACAGTGATAAATAACTGGATAAACAAAATAAAAATTTCAGTGAGGCGAATTTAAGTGACATTTAGGGCTCTGAGTCGAATGAGATCAGTTTAGAGTCGACGAAAAACTACTTAATTCCCAGGGTTCCTTGGTTCGAATCTTGGTACCGTCGATAATTCTTTATTGTTATATTTAAATTATAAGTATAAGTTTATAATTTCAAAATAATTCTCAAGGGGGTGGTCCACGAATTGGTGGTATTTCCTTTCGTAATTTTCTTCTTTCCTTAAGAATCCATTTCTGGCTTATGTTTAGGTTGCTTCACAATCTGAGCTGTAATTACCACATGTAACGACTTTTTTTCTGAAATTTTTAAAGAAAATGCGCAAAAACATACTGTGCTTTAAATATATTTAAAGTTTTGATTTTTTGTCCTACAAAATCTATATGTTAACCACATCTATGAAAAATATCATTCTTACGTTAGAAATTTTGGATTTAGACGCTCTTTATATGTCATCTTAACTTTATCATGGAAACTGAAATTGGTTCCCAAACAGTTAAGTATAAAAACGCCAATAGTTAGAAAAAGTAAAAGCAATATAAAAATGAGTTCCATGTATAACAGAAAACAAAAGACAGATTCAGTCTGAAGTATTCAGAATAAAAATTTCTGTTTCATGCATGTAATTCCATTTTTTCTCTAATGACCACCATTTTCAGTAAAACAGTTTTGAATTATATTCAAAGTTTTGACTCCTACGTATCTCGTGGTACATTACTTTTGTAAAAGGAAAGACAAAGGAAAACCCGAAGAAATAAAACAAAAGATGAGAGTATACCACGGCCACTTAGTTAAGCAACCAGACCAAGACACCACTATAACAGCACTGCTTCGCAAGCGCGACAAAATCAACGACTGAAAAACTATATCAAAACTTACGCGAATGTATTTGATTATTTGAAAATTATGAAAATAATTTCGTTGATAAGAATCTGATACAAATCAGATGTTTATATTTGATTGTGAATTCACTAATTAAACAGTTAGTTTAACCTATAGTAGATATTATGGTAAATTATATATTTATGGTAACCTATTTTTGTTATGGTAAATTTATAGTTATTAACTTATCGGGGGGAGAAAAGCGAGTTTTCGCTCCCTGGGCAGTTAAATTGCTCCTAGAGGCCAAAGCCGAAGGAACTATATTAATTTAATCTTGGTGATTAACCTTACCAAGAATTTCAAATAAATAAATGTCCTCGTCAAGCCTCGGAAACCATTTAGTTAACTCACGAGGAGAAGCAAAGGAACACAGCTCCGGGAGCTACGACTTGTTTCTATCGTGGTTTAAGATTTTACCTCCAGAAGAGACAAAATAGTATTATAATAACAAACAGTGTATTTTAACAGTATGCTGTATAAAGTTATCTAAAATTATTATTATTTCTAACTATTTTCATTATCATTATTACTTAAATTATTATACATTATGCATATAATATATCATTATTTTACAAGAAAAATAATATAGAGAATAAAGAGGCGCAGATTCCCCTTTTGCGGCGCAGGTCTTATTCAAGATCTCATGCGAGAGGTACTTTATAATGAATTCGGATCATGTAAAATATGTTATTTGAAAAACAATAATATTTAAAAAAATTGGGGACGGGGTACCTCGGAAATTTTCATTTACACATCATATTTACTACGCTCATCCTCTTTACTCCCTTCGCTCGTCCTCAGAAAATACAATTTGTCAAATGTCCTCCGCAAAAACTTAGCTCGTCCTCAGATAGTAAATGAAATGGAACTCTTTTTACCCTCATTCAAAGCTTATTGTTGCTCATTTAAGCTGTTGTTTTTGAAGCATAACCCTTAAATGAAGTTTAAAGTAGTAATGCTACTGTTGTTTATGAAGCATAAACCTAAAATGAAGTACAAAGTAGTAGTGCTACTGTTGTTTACGAAGCATAACTCTAAAATGAAGTACAAAGTAGTAGTGCTACTGTTGTTTACGAAGCATAACTCTAAAATGAAGTATAAAATAGTAATGCTACTGTTGTTTACGAAGCATAACTCTAAAATGAAGTACAAAGTAGTAGTGCTACTGTTGTTTATGAAGCATAACTCTAAAATGAAGTATAAAATAGTAGTGCTACTGTTGTTTATGAAGCATAACCCTCAAATGAAGTATAAGTAGTAATGCTCTGTTGTTTATGAAGCATACCCCTTAAATGAAGTATAAAGTAGTAATGCTACGTTGTTTATGAAGCATAACCCTAAAATGAAGTATAAAATAGTAATGCTACTGTTGTTATGAAGCATAACCTCAAATGAAGTATAAAGTAGTAATGTACTGTTGTTTATGAAGCATACCCCTTAAATGAAGTATAAAGTAGTAATGCTACTGTTGTTTATGAAGCATAACCCTAAAATGAAGTATAAAATAGTAATGCTACTGTTGTTTATGAAACATAACCCTAAAATGAAGTATAAAGTAGTAATGCTACTGTTGTTTATAAAGCCCCTAAAATGAAGTATAAAGTAGTAATGCTACTGTTGTTTATGAAACATAACCCTAAAATGAAGTATAAAGTAGTAATGCTACTGTTGTTTATAAAGCCCCTAAAATAATCGTCCAATACCAGTAGTGATTTTATTTTAGAGGAAATTCGCTAAAAAGTTAGAAATGGAAAATATTTGTATATTTTGTTTTGCCTTTCTCTTTTTTCCGACGGATTAATGTCTATCGGCGAACCTCTACGAGATATTAATGTAAGATTAATGACTCTGTTGTTATTAATGTATTCATGATAGTTGATCTATATAAATAAGATGATAATTTGGAAGGAAATCAGTATCAGATTTTGGTTTAGGAAAGGTAGTTTCCAATTGTTTCTACCTGGAGGTATTTGGTCATCATGAGGAATCTCCTGGTATTATTTTTGGCTGTAGCATCCACTGGTAACGAACCGTTTTTTTCAATATTTTTCTATTTATTTGACTTTGTTTCTTTATAAGTGGAAGTATTAGCTAAAAATGGGAAACCTGAATGTCTCGTGAAATGTTTACATTTTAGCTCCCACAAAACCTAAATAATGATAAAAAGTTGGTATCTGCTATGCATTTATGGATAGAATGATAGATGTATTGATAAACGAATGAATGCATATGGATAATCAGATATATGGATAGACAGATGAATATATGGATGGTCGCATGAATGCATGTATGATCAGAGGGATTTATGAATGTATGGATGAAAAAACAAAAGTATTGATGATCAATGGATATATGGATGATAATTTGAATGAAATGATCAGATGGATGAAAAAATAGATGTATTGGCACTTTTTTTTTTGTCCAATGGCGTTATTAAATTACGCTGTTTCATCTATACGGGTAACTCAAGTAAAAAGAAATGTAAACAAATTGAAATGTATTAAATTTATCCTTACTGTACCAGCAATGTTAAAACTTAGAAATTTGAAGAGTGTAATGAGATTTATAGTTTCATTAGTCATTCATTACTTTATTTTCTTAGCTTAAATAGTTTAGCTGAGTAAATAGGAAATAATTCACAACACCTTACCATCTATCTTCCGGATAGATATTTCTTAATCAAACTTGAAACGAAAATCAACCTTGGGGAGGACGCAACCCTTTTTCGGGCGCTGAATCGAATGAAACCGGTTCAAAGTCGTTATGACCACTCTAAGGGACCAAAAAGTCGAAAAAAAGGTGGTCAATTACCAGAAAACCTAAAATACGGCCGGTCAACCACATTTTCCAAGTGGGGAGTTTTCCGTGTTTTTTGGGTCTATCAGTTGAATGAGAGTGGTCCGGGGTCGATACAAACACTCAAAGCCATGGTTCCTGGGTTTGAATCCTGGTAAGAATGATACTTTTTATGGTTTTTTACATTGTATAAGTTTAAAACTACAAAATAATTCTGGTGCCTTTTCCGTGATTCCGTGGTTAACAATCCATTTCTTGCTTTTTTCCGGTAAATGCTTTATAACTTGAGCAGTTACTCGTAACTCTTTTTTTTGTATTTTTCAAAGGAAATGCGCTAAAACCTATAAAGAAACTAATTAAGCATTAAAGTAGAGCTTATAATTGTTAACACCGCCAATTTTAGAGGCATAGTTTTGTATAGCCAACAGGATAATTGTGCGCATTTATCGGGGAGGGGGCGATGGAAATTTTAAGAATCTAAAAGGGGGTGACGAGTAAAAAAGTTGAGAACAAAAGCATGCATGCGTGCTCATAAGATGAGCAGCTATTATATGATGAGGCTCATCATATAATAGCTGCTCATAAGATGAGCAGCTATTATATGATGAAGCTCATCATATGAACCTCTAGTTTACTTTGACAACCTAAAACATGTCATTATCACACATTACCGTAAAACATTAATGGTTGTTTGATAGTATTGTCAAAGTAATTGATATACCTCGGGTTCATAATTTGAAATAACTTAAGCACTTCTGTATTATAATTAACTATAACACGTACATATTTTACGTCATGCTGGATAAAGTCACAGAAACCAAAATGAGAATACAGATCCTACACTCATTAAATATTTTATACAGATCCTACACTCATTAAATATTTTATAGTCCTACACTCATTAAATATTTAGTGAATTTTCAAATTATAATAATCTAAAAAAATATTTTAAAAATTAAGAGTGAAGGGAATTGAATTTCCTCGATCCACTAAGTATAAAAAATATATAAATGTCTTGGTTTCGTTATTTTATTATATTTTTTACGTAATTTCTTGTAGTTTTTCTTTGATCCCCTTCATCGTTTAAAATATGCAATTCCGCAAAACACGTACGTAAATAGGTGTAAGTATAAGTCTCATTGAATGCATCAATCTGAGGACAAGCGAAGGAGGGTTTCTTTCAAAGGTTCATTCCCGGGGGGATCCCAATATTATGGGAGGGGGTATACACAGTTGTACAAATTGTTGCACGGGGGGAGGGCACAACCATTTCTTAATGTTAAGTAAAACTTTGTACAAGGAATAATATTTTTATTTTTAAATTTATTTAAATAAGTAAAATGTTAAATTAACAAAATACAAAGTATTTTGTATTTTACAAAAATATTTAAAATTGCTTATATTTAACACAATAATAAATGGGGTACCCTTCATTGCTATATACAGGGTGAAAGAATTTAGCTGTACCAATATTAAATCCTAAAAAAATAAGTGGAATACATGGTCCTAGAGTTATGAATATTTTCTCCACCCTAGTCAATTTACTCTTGCATATTCAAATTTACCTTTAGAATAGATATTCAAATTATTTCCTATAAAATTATTACTATCATTAATATTATTTTTTTTAATAGAGACGCATTTTTAATACTTAGAGGCAATTTTTTTCATCCCAGAGGAGAGCTACATATATATTTTTCCTGCTGGGGGTGTCCTTGTTGCTCCGAAGGGTATTCCCCCCTCCCCCTCCCACCCTTTGAAAGAAATCCGAAGCGATGCGAGACCAAAGTGTAATAAAAATATATGTTCAAAAACTAACTACGTTTGTATTTCAGGAGCTGTGTTCATTCCCAAAACAGAGTGGAGTGAACTGGAGAACTTGGTGCCAGCCACCTACTTCAAAATCATTCTGAACACCGAAGAGCTCTACAATGATCAATCATTTTACCAAAGAGTTTACTTCTTAGTTCTCAAGAACCTCAAATACTTCGTCCAGACTCTCTACGCCAGGCAGAATTTCCTCAACCAATATGTCGAGTGCTCCTGCCCCGACGGAAAATTCAATCCAGCCATTCTTCCTCAATATTGGGGCCAGAAATTTGATTTCGAAACCCCAGTTGGAGAAGTACTCACCCTTCACAGAGAAGGATACGAATACTCAAGGAAAATGTCCGAAGCCCTCAAGATCGTCAGCAACGAATGCCCCAGATCTGCTGAGTGTTTAAACAAATTCAATAATAGATTTATGGATTTTCTTTCCGGTAAAGAAGATACCATGATCAACGAATTTGTTTTCCACCAGTATTTGCCATTCTTCTTCCCCAAAGTATTTGAACCTCTTTATACTGCTGATATCTTCTATCCATTCCAGCAAGCTTGGGGTCAATTCCTCAGTACCTATTCAGCTGTTCCTTTCACAGGATTCGACTTCTTCTACCCTCACTACGACAGCTTCATGTCTACCCCATACTTCGGCAAACATTATGCTTACGACTTTGCTCACCCTTCACACTTCGGACACTACGGAATGAACTTCAACATGTATCCATACAGCAAATACTTCGACTATCCTTACTCCAAATACTATGGTGGTTTCAATGATAAGTACCCCTTCTATCACAATTATGACTCAAAATTTGGGTTCAACTATCCCTACTACAACCATTTTGACACCAAATTCGGTTTCAACTATCCCTACTACAACCATTTGACACCAAATTCGTTCTAACTATCCTACTACAACCATTTTGACACCAAATTCGGTTCTAACTATCCCTACTACAACCATTTTGACACCAAATTCGGTTTTAACTATCCCTACTACAACCATTGGACGGTTTTAACTACCCTATCATCACAGCTATGACACCCAATTCGGTTTCAACTACCCCTACTACCACAATTACGACTCCAAATTCGGTTTTAACTATCCCTATCACCATAGCTATGACACCAAATTCGATTTTAACTATCCCTACTACCATAACTACGATGCCAAGTTTGGTGTAAGCCACTATCCATACTTTAATCATTTTGATTCCAAATTCAGCTATCCATACAGCTACCCAAAATTCGAATCTTTCCCATTCGGTAACAATTACTACAGTGGATTCTCATTCGACAAAACTGAACCCAAGTATTTTGAAAATATGGAAGTGAAGAAATAAATATGTTGTAAAACCAAATAAAAATTCCACTCTGTTACATCAGACATTTTAAAATACATTTTAAGAATTCTAGAATTAATTTAATAGACTGACAACTTGTCACTTATAATGTATTTGTATTCTCATCACCTCTTAATTGTTTGTACTGAACACAGTTTATGAACTTAGAAAAGAATAAATATTAAAACAATAAAAGTGTCTAAATGAGTTTTTTTAATATCATTACCAAAGAGTAAAAGGTATAGAACGTCGAAAGGTATACGAGAAAGTCAGAGAGAAGATAAAGGTGAACTCGGTGCTGGTCTCTAGCGGCAGCTCTGAAACTAATTCTCCTTACCATAACATTCTTCTCATTTTTCTAAGTTATTATTATGACATTATCTCGTTCTTTATTACAATTACAACGGCTCGAGTATCTACTTAAAATTGGTTATTATTATATAAAGAAAATATTAGGATAAATCAGTTAAGTGCCTACAGTAGTTTGCTAAAAACAAGACGACAGTAGTGCATTCTCGTTGTAGGCATACTGAAACTACTAAATTATATGCTAGCGCTCCTATTAAATGGCTTCGGAACTAATCTTTTCTTGTCCAAAATAATAAATCCTAGGACCATCTTTCTTTACCTCTATTCTTTGGTGTTGTAACGTTTCAAACATTAGCATCTTAAGTATCGCAATAAATGTCAATTAGTGGTTAGAAGTATGTTTAATTAAGTGTAAATAGTAATTAATATAGAATATATTTTTTACTTTTCCTCATTTATACCGTAGGTATATAGGTAAAGTATTGTGTTTGCAGAAAAATCCGAATGGTTTACGCAAAGTTGTCTGTCTGAATCAGTGTAAGTGTGTCTGTTATTATCGTAGCGCCCAGTGTATTTATGCTAGAGAGTTGAAATTATATTTTAAAAAAATCAGTCTACCGCTGTAGTTGTGCTATTCCGAAAATTTTTTATGACGTTTTTGACTGCAATAATGGCTCAGTAAAAGTTTCGAAAAATCATAGAACGCGGAAAAATGATTGGATTGAGATTTGGCACGCATGTGACTATGTATAAGACTAACATATGTGCTAACTTTCATCTCATTATTAGAATTAGTTCAATTTTTATTGAATGAATGCTGTACATTTGACGTATGGACTGTGTTCGTTTTTTTAAAAAATTGGAAAATGGTTCAATTGAGTTAAATTACACTAGGTTTCGTTTCCAGGCTTTTAAGTAGCCAGGCCTAAAAAATGTGACTCATTTTGTACTACTTTGAACCAAATGTTTCTTAAAATATACTGTGAATTATTAAGAGCTTTCCCTCATAGTCTGCCTATCCAGAATGGAACTTTTCTTATAAATGACCTCACTCAAAATATTAGAACATCGCACAAATTCCTTTTTTTCTTGCAATAAGTGATTCCTTGCAGGTCGTGTGCAAAACATGAAGAGAACATTTCGTAAAGATGATTAAATTTTCCATAAAACGAGTGTTTTTTTGTCAAATTCAGATAAATACAACTAAGGTCATGTTAATATTATCTATGACTAAAGTTATGACATTTGTTAAATGGTCAAAGAAATGCACAAAAAGCCAATATTTTTTAAAAGAAATTCGCTGACTTTGCATAAATTAGAAAATTAGAAAATTGTATCACCATTAAAAATGTTCTCTTCATGTTTGCACACGACCCTCAGGGAACCACTTATTTCAATAAAACTGAAATTAATGCAATTTTATATAATTTTGAGCATGCGCAATCATATAAAGGGCTCCACTCTGGATAAGCAGACTATGTTTTTTTCTTCATAATATAAGATATATTTTCAGAAAAAGTTGGTTTGAAGTAGTAAAAAATGTGTCACATTTTTCAAGTCCGGCTCTTGAACTATTATTGTTTGTCGTATATAATTATTGGTATTACTAGTTTATTGTTATAACAATTTATAAACCAATTTTATCAGTGTCCGCTTTATAATGATATATTTAAGCCTAAGTGACCCACTAACATGGTCAATGTTAAACTAATTAATATAATAAAAACGTAATTTATTACTTATTGTAATATATATTTTAATTGCTTGTCATCATATAATTATAAAATTAAATAGGTTCATTGCCAACTCTTTTAGCTAATTTTTCATCAGAATAGGACGCGGACGAGGTTCTTCGTATGCTGGAGTTTAAAGGATGGAGTAGGAGAAGAAATAATAGAATTAATAGTGAATTTAAAAACAAAATATACCAAAACTCATAGAGATATTATTACTAGAGGGCCCCAATAGGTTAAATTTTGAAACATTGAAAACTAACCTGACCACCTTCACTTAAAAATATAATTAAATAATCAGTACAAAATTAAAATAACTTTATAAAATAAAACGTTAAAAATACAAATAAAAACACAAACAATGTGCGGGAAACCGAAATAAAATTATTAGTTATAACCCTAACTCACTCTTGAAGGAGGTTCCAATAAGCCCCAACAAGATGTTACAGGCTTCTCAATGTATTTAGATAGGTTATGCCCCCTCTAGTATATATCTCTATGCCAAAACGTATGAATATAACAATAATTAAATGACTTCATAGTCTGGACATATTAATCTTACTCCTTGATTTCTCCGGCATTCGCCTTAGGAACATGGAGATATATTTCTAGTGAGGCCATATAGGTTAAATATTGAAGCATCGAAAAAGTAACCTGACATCCTCGCTAATAAATACAATCAAATAATTTGTATAAACTTACAGTAAATTATAAAGTAGAACGTTAAAAATACAAATCTAAATACAAGGAATTTGCGGGAAGCCGAACACAATTGATTTATTATAACATCAACTCATTCGTGGAGGAAGTTTCAACGAGGTTACACAGAGCCCCTGAGAGCCCCTTAAAGATGTTTCAGGGCTCTCAATGTGATACGATAAGCGAACTAACTTACTGCTCGGGGAATTAATTACATTCTTTACTCGCGCTGCTTTAGTACAAAATTTAGTGTATTTTGTAACAAGACTGCGAAAGTCTTTTTTTACCGTGGCGACTATATTTACAGTCGAGCGAAGCGAGACAGCAAAAGGTAAAAAAAAGCTACTCCAAGTTGTGTAGCATATGCTATTTTTCGGGCATCGTAATAGTAAACAACTATTAAGAAGGAAAATAGTATAACGTATAGAAATTTGCCAGTACACTTCTTTCGATTGCCTTGTTGAGTAAAAGTTTCAATTTTGGCGGCGTATTTTCAAAGTCTGAATCACATCATTAATTACTAAACACTCGCTCTTTATTATTTATTAATAAATAATTAATTACTCTCTTTCCGAAAATAACAAAACTTGGCGAACGAAAACGTTTGATTTATTATTTGATAAACAAAAAAAAAAGTCAGAAGATCAAAGAGACTAATACTATTAGGAGGATACAACAGTTCTCTCATTCCTTGGGTAGCTAGGTGCCGTAAACGGTACATTGGACGTCATTTTTTATTTTTCATAATAATACAATTCACGTGAATATTACATTTTTTCGACTATTTTTGTTTAAATCAAGTAAAATGAAATTTAACATAAATTAATTATTATCTATTGCATGTATTCTTTAGTTGTCTGTGTTAAATAAAGAGTGGTTGAATGTGGCATCACTGAAAAATGTCCGCCGTTTGTAGAGTGTGTGCCTTAAAGGATGTAGAGTGGTGGGGAGTATCTAGTCTCTCCTAGGAGACTATAGTAGGGGTAAGTACATTACGGCACCTATGGAAACTGTCTCACCCCACCCCTTATCACTGGTTCTGTACTCCCTCTAATAGTATTAGTCTCTTTGCAGAAGATCAAGGAAGGTAATAATATAACCTTTTAGTAAACTACTAGCGCCTACTTAGTGGATATTTGAGGAACTTCACCAGTAAGAGTAAAAAATACTCTTTTACTGTCGCCGACAATAAATAACAAAGCTAAAGAAACTAACTCATTTCAAACTACTTTCTTGAGGAGTAAAGTGCCGACTTTAAAAAATTTATATTTATTAAACATTAACGTTAGTTATATTAAATTCATTGTACATTTTCTCATAATATAGAGTTTACCAACCTGACCAACAGGAGTAAATCCTTGTGTACATTTCTCATAATATAGAGTTACCACCGGACCAACAGAGTAAATCCTGGTACATTTTCTCACTAATATAGAGTTTACACCTGAAACCCAGGATGTAATCCTTGTACATTTTCTCATAATATAGAGTTTACCAACCTGACCAACAGGATGTAAATCCTTGTACATTTTCTCATAATATAGAGTTTACCAACCTGACCAACAGGATGTAAATCTGTACATTGTTCTCAAAAGGAGTTTACCAACCTGACAACAGAGTAAACCCTATACATTCTCATAATATAGAGTTACCAACCTGACCAACAGGATGAAATCATTGTACATTCATAATAAGAGTTACATGACCAACAGGATAAATCCTTGTACATTTTCTCATAAATAGGTTACCAACCTGACAAAGATGTAAAGCCTTGACATTTTCTCAAAATATAAGTACCAACCTGACCAACGGATGTAAACCCTTATACATTTTCTCATAAATATATGTAAGAGTTTAAACCAACCTGGACCAACAGGATGTAAAGTGTTACAACTTTTTTTCAATAATATAGAGTTACTAACCTGACAACAGGAATGTAATCCTTGTACATTTTTCTAATATAAGAGTTTACCAACCTGACCAACAGGAGTAAATCATGTAATTTCTCATAATATAGAGTTTACCAACCTACCAACAGATGTAAATCATTGTTCATTTCTCATAATATAGAGTTACTAACCTGACCAACAGGATGTAAAACATCATGGAAGGGACGATAATTTTTTATCGTTTTTTTACTTAATATAAGTTTACAACTACAAATAATTCTGGCGCGTTATCCGCATGTCGGGCGAATTTCCTTTGGATCGAGCACTCAAACCCAGAGTACCTGGGTTCAAATCCTAGTAGGGACAATAATATTATCGTTTTTTTTTTACCTAATATAATTTACAACTAGAAATAATTCTGGCGCGGTGGTCCGCATGTCGGCGAATTTCCTTTGGATGCGTGTTTCCGTGCTTTTTACATTATATAGTTTACAACTACTAAATAAATAATTCCGGCGCGGTGGTCGCTGTCGGGCGAATTCATTTAGATGCGTGTTTCCGTGCTAAACAACCCATTTCTTGCTTATTCAAGAACCATGCCCATTGCGTGTTCTGGTTCATGCTTTAGAACTAAGCAGTTACTCAATTGTCAAGCACTGCTCATAACTCATTTTGCTGTATTTTCCAAAGGAAATGCGCTAAAACCTTTAAGATAACTGACTAAGCTTAAAGATAAAGTAACTAATCTTAAATTAGTGCAAATAATAGTGCGTACTTCTAATTAGAGGCATAGTTTTGTACAACCAAACTGGATAATTATGCGCATTTCTTTGGAAAATACAGACAAATGAGTTACGAGCAGTGCTTGACAATTGAGTAACTGCTTAAGTTCTAAAGCATGAACCGGAACCACGCAATGGGCATGGTTCTTGAATAAGCAAGAAACGGGTTGTTTAGCACGGAAACACGCATTCTAAATGAAATTCACCTGACAGCGGACCACCGCGCGAATTATTATTTAGTAGTTGTAAACTTATATAATGTAAAAACGGAAACACGCATCCAAAGGAAATTCGCCCGACATGCGGACCACCGCGCCAGATTAATATTTAAGTACGAAGAAGGAAAAAAATATCAGAATCACAGCAAATTTGGGTTAAATATTAAATCTTTTTCAGATGTGATTTGAATCCAGTCGATGGAATCTACAATATGTCTGGCGTTAGACCAGCACTGTTCGGAGCGACTGATACTAAAATAGTCAGCTATTCACTATTTATGAGAGGTAATGATATTGAATAACATGATGTATGAATAACGGTGGGCAATAAAGCTGTGTCCATGTATATTATCATACACAAGTAATATTTCTTTTTATTTATTTATTTTTTTTTTATTTATTTTTTGAAAGTTTGGGGGTTGTTCTAGCGTTGCAAGTTTCCTTGCAACGTCTAGACCCACTAAAAGCTTCGACAAAAGGGGACATAGGGGGTAAGATGGGAGGGAGCCGGAAGGCTCAAGATATGACCTAGCCTGAAGTAATGTAAATAACGGTTCCAGTCTAGGTTTAAGAGGTTTCGCGGAGTGAGTTTTAGTTGGTATGAGGCAGACCCTGAGTCAAACACTGTTGACAGACCGCTGTCTTCGTGCGTAAATGAATTTCTCTCACTTTTTTGGTAACATTTTTCCCGCAAGACAAATTTTGCCAGAAAAAAAAAATCATACTCAAGTAAAATGTACGAAGTTTAAATCACGCTAAATATGAGGTGGTAATTATGAAAAGAATTGTGATACTCAGTTGATCAGAACCGTAGTCGTAAGTTACTAATTAACATTGACTTTACTGGATATAACTTTAATGATACGAAAGTGTGAGGATCATGAGTTTTAATTATTTGGAAGAGGAGACAACTAAAAGAGAAGAACTGAAAATTTTAAATTTATTTTTTTTAATTTTATGACGTCATATCTTGGGGTTGATGACTTTATATCTTGGGGTTGATGATGCTATATTTTTTCTTCGAAAAATAGGCTACGTAACCTTTCGAACATCTCGCCATGTGCCAAGTTTCGAAGAAGCCTTCGAAAGTTGTCGTGCGCCATAGACTGGCAATGAAAGTTTGCTAATATTTCTTGTTGCCATTACCCCCAAGTAGGGTAAATTTGTTATCCTTTAGAGCTTTTTTTATTACCACTCTATAGGACACAAGCATTTCTTTAATTACCATTTTAGTTACTTTAAAAAATTATTATCAAGCACCCCACTATATAGTATATTTTCAAAGCTAAATTAGCAATGCAAGAAATTAGCTATCAATATCAAAATGTTCTTGCTATTTCTCACTAAGCAATTGCCAATAATTCATAATAGATTTGTGACGGCTTGTGTTTCGGGTTCATTTATGGAACACATGAAACTAAGCTATTAATAATAATCAGTGATAATAAATGTTTGAATTTGTCGATTTTAGGAGAAATGTTGTCTATTAGCGGCCCATCATCGTCAGGTGTACCACCATTCGCATGGTCATCTACAAATATTGATTCAACGAAAGTAAGACATGTTGGTCAACCTGATACGTTTAATTTTAAACCAATCATTACCAATTGGACCTTACCGAATATTAGGTGTGACTCACCAATTGGACCTTCAGCTAGAGGTTTCTCTACAAAGCCTTTTGTTTTACTCATACCTATTTTCACCGGTTTTAGTTTAATTCATAATTATCTTTTATATTGAGTTTAATGAATGATTTATGTAAAATAATTATAAATTTTAGGATTTTCATTCAAGGATAGGCGTTTTTTTACCCTTGAACCTGTAAGGTCATTTTAGTGTTTCTACTATTCCAAATACCACTCTACAAAGAACTCTAAAATGTATGTATACTCTGCGCCAGTGAAGAACTTGGCGAAGTTCTGTTTAAATAACTGTTGGTGAAGTTCTTATACCCTCTACATTAAGGCACTTCACCTGTGGCCGAGTTCACACTAGTATATTTTCTTTAGTCCTTGTTTATTTTCTTTAGCTAGTGAGCCTCTCTGATCTAGCTCACCAGCTACTGATTTTTACCAATCTCACTAGTTTCTCTAGTCTCTCTATACTCACTCTATACACAGATAATCGATTATTAATTTGATTATTGGTCTCCATAATACTTCTATAGTTTATAGGTTAGGACACTGAAGAGACTTATATCGGGCTGTTAAATTATTTTATTTCCATACAATATTTCGCTTGTATTCTCCAAGCATATTCATGAATTACATCTACAAAAAGAAAAAGAAAAAAACCAATCTTACCAATAGTCAAGTAATTACAATAAATCAAAGTTTAGTCATGCTAGATAAATAAAAGTTTAAAAAGGCTTAAAATTAACTTACAGTTAAGATGAGTTAGGAGAAATCTAACTACGTCATATAATTTAAAAAAATGATGTTTCTACTTTACAATGTCATGCCCATTCTGCCATGTCTAAAAAGAATTAAAAATAACTAGAAATGGAAAAAGATAAAGCGAAAAAGCAAGAAAAAAAAATTATTAATTACTGCATCAAGTTAGGGGATAGTATTAATTTTATTTGATTTCTGGAAACCTAAATGTAAGTAAAATTAATACTATCCCCTAACTTGATGCAGTAATTAATAATTTTTTTTTCTTGCTTTTTCGCTTTATCTTTTTCCATTTCTAGTTATTTTTAATTCTTTTTAGACATGGCAGAATGGGCATGACATTGTAAAGTAGAAACATCATTTTTTAAAATTATATGACGTAGTTAGATTTCTCCTAACTCATCTTAACTGTAAGTTAATTTTAAGCCTTTTAACTTTTATTTATCTAGCATGACTAAACTTTGATTTATTAATTACTTGACTATTGGTAGATTGTTTTTTTCTTTTCTTTTGTAGATGTAATTCATGAATATGCTTGAGAATACAAGCGAAATATTGTATGAAAATAAAATAATTTAACAGCCCGATATAAGTCTCTTCAGTGTCCAAACCTATAAACTATAGATAATCGATATTCTCACTGATCTGTCCAATCCGGTAGAGATGCTGGTAGAAATCCCGAAACCCCATAACATTCTCATTTTATGGAGATTTGCTAAAAATGTATGAAAATCCTCTAAAATAAATCAGTGTTGGATAAATATAATTATAAAATGAAATAAAACAGTCTCTCCACTAATATACCAAGAGGCAGACCTAAAAAAATGTCATTAATTTTGAACTACTTTAAACCATATTTTTTTAAAAACTTCCCTTTAATTATGAAGAAAAAAACATAGTCTGCCTATCCAGAGAGGAGCCCTTTATATGAATGCGCTCGCTCAAAATATTAGAAAATCGCAATTCCAATTTTCTTGTACTAAGTGGTTCCCTGTAGGTCGTGTGCAAAATATGTAGAGAACTTTTTTAAAAGCAGATAAAAACTTCCTATAAAACGAACGTTTTTGCGTCAAAATCGGATAAATGCGACTAAAGTTAAGACATTCGTTAAATGGTCAAAAAATGCACAAAAAGCCATTATTTTTTCAAAGAAATTCGCTGGCTTCGCATCAATTAACCATTTTTTCAGTGTTTTTTAAAAAGGTCATAACTTTGCAACCATCTTTGGTTGCAGTTATCCGATTTTGATGATTAAACACTCGTTTTATAGAACATTTTAACACCTTTAAACAATTTTCTCTTCATGTTTTGCGCACGACCCACAGGGAACCACTTATTTCAAGAAAACTAAAATTTGAGAGATTTTCCAAAATTTTGAGCACGCGCAATTATATGAAGGGCCCCACTCTGGATAGGCAGACTATGGTTTTTCTTCATAATTTAAAGGTATATTTTCAGAAAAATTTGGTTTGAAGTAGTACAAAATGAGTCACATTTTTTCAGGTCCGGTTCTTGGACAATAAAGATATATATTTCACATAGCCAGCTTTTAATCTTAACAGATCATCATTCAAGTGCCGGCAAGCAGCAAAGAAAAGATTCAGGAGACAGCGATTATAGTTCTGTCTAAGAGGTTTGTACCTGACAAACCTCTGACAGATGGAGGTTTGTCAGCCTGACAACGACCTGACAAACCTCTGACAGATGGGAGGTTTGTACAAACCTCTGACAGATGGAGGTTTGTACCTGACAACCTCTGACAGATGGAGGTTTGTACCTGACAACCTCTGACAGATGGAGGTTTGTACCTGACAAACCTCTGACAGATGGAGTTTTCAGCAACAAACCTCTAGACAGAACTGTAACCTCTGTGTTCAGACTCTTTTCTTCGCTGCTCGCCGGCACTGATGATGATCAGTGCCGACTGAGCACTGGAGTGACTTGAAACTCCACGGCTCATTTTTCATTATTCAGTTATAAAGTGATTTCATCTTAGTAGATTCTAGATCCTGCGAGAAAGTCTAATAAATAGAATATAAGCAGGCTGTATTCTCAGGTTTTACTATTATTATATTATCAAATCAAATCAAAAACCCTTTATTGTTTTTTTTTTCTTACAAATACAAATATTTAAAATAGTACAAAAATAGTAAAAATTTATAGACCATTATATATTAAATTAATTTAATATTATTTAATTAATTTATATATTAAATTAATTACATATTACATATTAAAGTAAAAATTGTACACCATCTCTACCGCTTCCTTTGAGATTATCTGAAAATGTTAGCCCCGCCCCAAGATAGGTACTTTTTGCAGTTTGGACAAGGTTATTAATCCGACAGAAACATGTTTAAATTTATTACAAACAATTCAAGTACAATATTAGTAAGATAATAGTAGAGATATACACTAGTTAACAAAAATCTAGTAGTACTTATTATATATATATATATAATATTATATTAATATATATATATTATATATTATATATATATTATATATATATATATATATATATATTATATATTATATATATATGATGCCTCTCCCCTAATGGCAACCCTGGCTACGCTCATGCAAATAAATATATATTTTTACCAATAACTTACAAAGTAAAAACTAAGCAGCTTTATCTACGCTATGCTATTACCAAAACTCAAACCCTTGATTTATTATAAATCAAAAGGCCAAGCAGCTTTTAAATATTTTGCTAAATTGTCCCAAGTCGATTTATCATTTAACACATTTATTACTTCTTTCTTATTTAAGTAGTCTTTTGCTAGATATTTCTTTCTGTAATATTTTATGCTCTGACACCCTCCTACAAAATGCATAATATCCTCTTTTTCCTGTTTATTACATATTGTGCAGTTCCCTTCATTTCCATCGTTTCAGTTCTAGCCATTAAGATTAACCTTTGCTCTTTATACTCTAATTCGGTATGTAAGTACGCTTCTACAACACTATGATCTAAAACTTAGTAAATTAAATGAAACTTCGCTCTTCTAACTTTTTCATTAAATTCATTCATAAAAAATTTAACTTTTACTATCTCTAACCATTTCCACATTTGCTGAATCCACACATCTTTATTTTCTAAATTTCCTTCTTAACTCATTTCCACCTCCGCTAGTCTCAGATTCAAAGTTTTTAAACCAACGCTAATTTCTTGGGTAGTCTGCTATCACTCATTTTAAAACCCTGTCTTTGTACTTGAGATGTATTGCGAAAGTATAAAAAAATATTGTCTTAAGCCCTGTTTTAGTAAAAATAACTTAGTTTGGTGTATTAGATGGGAACATTAGTATAAAGCCATGACACATTGCTTACTTCAATTTTTAGCCATAAGTAAGATTAATTTTTTAAATAACCGAGTACGAAATTTGCTAAAGCGTACTTCTTATCGTTGAAGGCTTTAGTGACGAGTGTCTGACCTTGACGATTCCGAGTATTAGTTAGACACAAAATCGCATCGAATTCCAAACTTCGCATTTTCTCTATCACCATCTCTTCAGCTGATGAATTGTTCATGACAAAATAACTATCTATTAGTGATAAAATGCTACGGATTTCATCACTTCGGCAAACATCTAATGGCGTTTTATTGTTTTTATCAAGGATGTTGTAAATAGCGCCGTGCTGCAATAAAACTTTAACCTGATCTAAGCGACCTAACTTAGCCGCTTGGTGAAGCGCTGTTGTACCGTTTAATTTGGTTGTCGTGTTTATAAAGTTATTCATTTGAGCTTGACTTACGTTTTGAAGTAATATTTGAGTCAGTTCAACAGGTTTTGACACGGCTAAGTGCAAACACGTGTTGCCTTTATTAGTTTCTAATGTAACATCGGCTTTGTAGTCTAAAAGAATTTTAACAATGCTGATTTTGCCAGTATTGACAGCTATATGAAGGAGAGTTTTGCCATCTGGGTCTCTTTCGTTTATACTTTCATCATAAGCACTTAACAGGTCTTTTGTTTTCTCTTCGTCTCCATTACTAATAGCCCACATTAAATCTTTATGGATACGCTGTAAAATATCATTAAAATTTCCACTCCTCGTGGATAAGTTATAAATTGCCTCATTTAAATTTATTAACTTACTCACTTCTACAATTAAATGGTGGGTTTTTCCGAACTTTTTATGACAGTTTCTGTAACATTCTTTTAAGAGAGTCAAAGACTGGATAATATTTCCCTCTTGCATAAGAGTTTTACTGATGTTTATTTGAGTCCATAAAACATCAACGTGGTCGATTCCAAGAACGGATTTCTGTTCTTCAAGAACTTGATTAATTCTTTTCATAGCGTTAGGATTTTTAATTTTTAACTGAGCTATTAATATATTGTGCATAGTTCTCATTGTGTCTGACTGCCATTTCCCTAACACTTTTACCCTTAGCGCTGTAAACTTTTTCATAAATTTGAATAGCTCTCTCTATCTGACCGAGATTAAAGTAAGTCATTCCTAGATTGTTGTAAGAGACCAGTGTAGAAGGGTGGAAAAACCCTAAATTATTTTCTTGGCGATTTGCTAATTTCGTGCATTCAATCAGAGCCTTTTCATACTCTCCTATAGAATTGAGAATTAAAACATAGTTAGTACCAGTTTCGTTTACATTATGGTCATATAAACCTAAAAGATTTTTTTGCTTTTGATATACTTTTTTACAAATATCTAGAGCTTCACTATTTCTGCTAAGCCGGTGGAGTATTAAGCTAACCAAGCTCAAACAGCGTAACGTGCGGGCGTGGTTTTCTCCCAACATTTTTTCATATTTCCTCAAAACTGAGTTAAGTAACTCTAAAGCTTTATTATACTCTTGTTTTGAGTAAAGGGCAAAAGCAATATATTTTTCGATTTCTAAAACGCTGGGATCGTCAGCATAAAATATTTCCCGTCGTATGTTTAATACATCGTTTAATTCACGGAGCGCCTCGTCATGTTTATCATTGTTTAAAAACATTTGTGACAATTTGAGTTTTTTCGGTACGTCTTCTTGATACATATTCTCTAAATATTCTATCTTTTGAAAGTCGTTTAAGAGTGCTGATGCTACCACCGAATGATTACAGTTATTTCTTGCAGCAAAAATGGCTCTTTTATGGCTGTTATCATTTATTGAAGAAAGAATGCTCAAAACTTTATCATTCCTGTTTTTTATGTTCTTAAAAACGTTATCAATAAGCGATAAAATATTCGAAATTTTAATATTGCTTGATAAGCTTAAAGGGGGTTTACCTGTATCAGTCACCGCGTTGTAAAATGCTCCATTAAGTAAGAGAGTAAGTACCACTTGATAATGAGAGTACTTAACGGCGTAGTGGAGCGGTGTTTGGCCGTTCTTCCCAGTCACATTAACATTACATTGTTCGTGAAGCAAAATATGTACTATGTTTAAGTAACCTTTCCATGCGGCTAAATGTAGAGGTGTCGCTGAATTCAAGTCCTTCGCGTCAACTATAGCTCCAGCTTTAATACAGTCCACTACTTCAGTTTCATTGTTTCTTTTCACAGCTTTAAATAAGTTTTCAGTGGCAGAAATTATGCGATGAATATTGGGATTCAAGTTTTTAGGATGTAGTAACGCATTTTGTACGCCTAATGTATTAAAGTAACATCCCGCTTGAATTAAGAGTTTAGTTGCCTCCAATTGTCCAAACCACACTGCATAACAGAGACATGATCTGTCATCTTTGTCTAATTTATTAATGAGAGCATTACTTTCTAAAAGGTAATTAATCACATTAATATGACCAGTGGCAGAAGCGAAGTGTAACAGAGTCTGTTGAATCGCCCCCAGCTCCATGATGTCAATACCCAGTTTAATAAAATATTGCACGAGGTTCAGATGACCCTCTCTCGCCGCAATGTGAATGGGCATAGAGCCTGCATCGTTACGACTTGTTATCTTAGCCTTATTATTCACCAAGATACGTGTTACCTCAAAATGGCCTACCTGTGCTGCTATGTGTAAAGGCGTTAGACCATCTTCATTTTAGCGAATTTTCATAATGAAAATGACGCTTATGAGGTTGTTCGGATGACGGAAGTTGAGGGTGGGAGTGAGTGGAATCGGTTCCTATTGGCTTCCTGATAACAAAAATATATGTCCGAAAAAAGTTTATATATATATATGTATATAATATATATATATATATGTATATATATATATATGTATGTAAGAGTTTCTACCCTTTCGTATGGCGAACGATAACTCTCGAAGGCGTTCTCAAATTGAAACGAAACTTTGCAAATCGCGAGATGTTGAGGAGGTTACGAGCCTATTGTTTATAAAAACATTATGACGTCATCAACCAAAGTTATGACATCATGAAAAAAAAAATTTTTTGAAACTTAAAATGGCTTTAAACAAGGTATTTAGTATTTAGGTAGACGGCTAGCTGAATCGATTAAGACCAATTTCAGCTCAATCGAACCATCACAAATGGAGCAATTGGTAACATATATATATAATCTTGTATATATGTATAGTCTAGGTCAAAGACTCGTACGATATCTGTTGGGTTTAGTAGTGTTAGAGGTGGGGATATAGTATAAAGAGAGACCTCTACCTCTTGCTCCATCATGGTAAGCCTACTGTCCCTGAGAGACAGGGCAAAAATGGCTTCCACTGAACCACGCCGAGCTAAGCAGACCCGTAAAGAGGAAGAACATCGAAGTAGTCTTTATATGGTCGAAGTTATTCTAAAACGAATGCGACCAGTTTCAGCTCAATCGGACAATCCTAAGTGACGCAAACGGTATTTTTATTTAAATAATCATGAATATATTTTTTTCAACCTTAAGATTTTACTCAAATAAACAATTTGTTTACAAAAAAAATTTGACATTTTTCTTTAAAATTATATAACAATCACAAATGTAAGTAAGAGTTGAAGTTGTCTTTATATGGTCGAAGTCATTCTAAAACCATTGCGACCGGTTTCAGCTCAATCAGACAATCTTTAGTGACGGAAACGGTATTTTTATTCAAAAACAAAGAATAATATATTTCTGTTTATAATGCTCTTATTTTTAATATTATAGCATACTATTAATAATAGAGTATTAATAAAATCTCAATTAGTAAAATCAAGTTTGTGAGAAAGCCACTCAGGCCCGCGAAGCGGGCCCGTGTGGAGAGGCTGTGAAAATTCGCTAGATACATGGCAAAATGCCATGTAACAAGAACAATAATGAAACAACACATAATACAAAACAACAACAATGTGGCCGCGTAGCGGCTACGGGCCGAAGGCCCGTATTTTGAATTAACGTTTACTTTTGAATACTTCATAAACGATTGCAATGCACCCAAACAGTTGAAACCAACAGCAAATTCAAAAGGTGTTCTATTCAGTTTATCTGGTATAGTAAAATCGGCTCCCATTTTTAGTAAGTTAGATACTATTTCTCCTGAGTTGTCCCTATGAGAGGCGATGCATAAAGGTGTTTCGCCATCACTAGTTCTTACATTAATACAGGCACCGTTTTGTAATAATAAATTAACAATATCACTTTGTCTTTGAAAACAAGCTATATGTATTGGTAAGAGAGACATAATATATGTGCTGTCCTTGTCATGAAGAAAATTTACTGTTGAGAAGTGCGACACGGACGTTAATGTCATTCTACTGTTAACGTTAACCCCGTGAGTTATCAATAATTTTACTAATCCCTTAAATCCAAGCTCACAGGACAAAAGAAAAAAATTATTCCATATTTCTGTGTAATCCTTTGTTTTAAAATTGTCTAAAAATAACCTAATTATATGTTTTTTATTATTTTTAACAGCTTGTAAAATTATAACCGGTAAATTTTGTTTAATTAATGTGATGTTATTTTTTAGAAAAAGATTGACTATTTTGTCGTGGCCACTTAAGACAGCATAGAGTATGTCCCTGACGCTTACATCTGATCTGTGGTTGAGAAGTAGCTGAGCTATATCTGCTGAATTAGTCATACATGCCCCGGCTAATGGTGACAAAGTTAGATCACCGTTTATATTGACATCAGCTCCGTTTTCAAGAAGTAGATCCACTGATTCAAGAGATTTGGCTTTAACTGCGTATGATAACGGACTCTGTTTGTCTATATCTAAAGTATTTACACAAATGAGGCTATTTTTAATTATTAGTTTCAGGATTTCTGGATGATAAGCTGCCAAATGCAGTACTGTTGCTAAAGAGTTGTCTCGTTCACTGACGCTTGCTCCTTTGTTCAAAAGAAGTTGAGCGATTTGCACATGACCTGTTAGACAAGCTAAATGTAATGGTGACAAGCCGTTGACTGAACACTGTTGGTTGACTAATGTATTATTGTTTTCAAGTAAAAACTCAGATATTTGGACCGAACCGGTTAACACAGACAAGTGCAAAGGATAAATGCACTTATCTGAGTATTCTTTAATATTGACTCCGTGTTTTATCAAAGCTTTGAACGTCGAATTGATCAAACCATACTGCCAAACCTAGGGCGTTCATATTATACTTACTAAAATCGTAATTTCCACGTGGAGGAATAATGCCATTATTGATGCATATGTTATTTACATCAGCATTATGTTGAAGCAATATTTGAACTACTTTTACATGGCCTTTAGACGCAGCATAGTCTAATGGTGTAGTGTTTGTTCCAATATGGGCTAAATTTACCTTGGCACCATGTAGCAAAAGTAGTTCAACTAATTTCTCGTGACCTATTTCAGCTGCATTTTGAAGTGGAGTGATGCCGTTGAATGATCTGCAATTAACATCAGCACCGCAGTCAATTAGTGCTTCGACAATATCGTAATGACCCATGAAAGTAGCTCCAAGGAGAGGAGTTTGACCTGTATCTGTCTTTTTATTGACGTCAGCTCCTCTTTTTATGAGTAGTCTAACTATATCAGTGAGACCGTATTCAGATGCCATGTGCAGCGCGGTAAATTTTCGTAGCGACACATTATCATCTACATGAGACTCTTTGTCAAGAAGAGTCAGCAAAACACGCTTATGATTGTGTATAGCAGCGCAATGTACTGGTGTATTGCCACTTATATCTTTCAATCGTATGTCAGCATTGTTCTTAATTAAAATTGAAACTATATCGTTGTGACCCTTTAACGCGGCCAAATGTAAAGGAGTCCTAGATAGGCAATTCAATTGGTCAACACTTATGCCGCCGTACTGAAGGAGGAAAACAAGACTATCTCTTCGGCCGCATTCAGCTGCAACGTGGAGCGGTGATTGTTTCTCTTCACATTCCATACCATTATCTTTAAAGACACCATTATCAAGTAAAAATTTTATTAACAAAGAATAATTTGATTTAGCCGCATAGTGGAGAGCAGTGTCAGTTAAGTACCTTGATGAAATGTCTATTCCGTTAGCGATATAACTTTTGACCCCATCTAAATCGCCATGTTGCATATAGGTGAAGAATTGAATTACATGGCGGACTACAATAAGATCATTATCTCTATCAATTTTACGAAATTCGATTAAATTCTTCAAGTGATTTTGGCTTTTGAAAAACGAATTAATTGGTTCTGTGCAATATTTGATTACATTTTCTAATATCACCGAGAGAGAACTCGACTCATTCAAATAATCAAATAATAAATTCTCATGAGCCAAATGATTTCTTAAACATTTCCCTCGGAGTGTAAAGATGATTTCATCAACAATCTCAAGATTGTTAGTCAGACTTTTGTTCGATTCTAAAATCGAGAGTAAATCTAGGAGTAAAAGCTCTAGAGCAGCTTTCAATTTATTCAAACTGTTCCAGCTAAAATATTTTGATTTAGGCGTAAACTCGATTCCATAATCGTATAGTAGATTCTTCATTTGATCGATCACTCCGCCTAGTTGATTTAAGTTAGGTGCAGCTTTCTTAGTTGTTGATGACGGCTTTATTTTTTGTTTTTTCCTTAATTGAGTCCAAAATTCTTCCAAACCATCAGGGTTGTTATAAATATATTGAAAGGCGGTTATAATTTTTTGTACTATCATATTCATCTTGTCATTGTCTTTCTCAGACATTCTATCCTTTGCACTGTTTTGGAGATCTTTTATCATCTCAATTGCTGTATTTATTCTAAAAGTATCATGCAATTTGAAATTGTTAGAATTAGTTGACAGAAATGACTTATTGCTATGCTCAGGGGTCAACATCATCTTTTGAACATGGATTCTATTTAAATCCTTGTTCCATTCGAAATCTTTCCAATCGATTAGAATATAGTTCAGTTGTGCTAGAGTTTCAACATAATCCTTGTATATGTTTGGTATGGACAATTTCCTATCCAACAGGTGGTAAAGTTGTAAAATCAATTGTTTCTCGTTTTCAGTTTTATTTTTTATTAATGCGTCCAAGTCTTTAAATAAATCTAAAATATTATTTTTCAACGACGAATCCATTTGAAATAATGGATCCAACTCAAAGGGCATAATGTGATTATCTGTTTGTCCTAAGGTAAGTAGCGTGTTTCCTGTTAAAGGACTCATAAAGGATACTTTATCTTCATAATCATTCTTAGACTGTGCTGTAAATATCTCTTGTAAAATGCCATGAACTAGGCTCTTCTTTTTTATTATAAGCAAATCTCTCACTACCTGTTGTACATTTTTTAAATCGTGTTGTAAGTCTTTAAAAACGTCAATATGTTCCTGTAACTGTTGTCGTTTACTTAGTGAATTCGAGTGCGATATTTCGTTTCTTAATTCAATCATCATTTTTTTAATGTAGGATGGAAGGCACATCATGATCATGTCGCTAGTATTCAATGATAATTTCGGTGATTCCAATGTATATTTTAAATTCTCACCCGTTATTTGCAAAGATCTGCACATTATTAGTTGTCCTTCCGTTGTCGCACCATCCACTGAATTTGACAATTCGATTGCATTATAGATAGAATTCAAAGAGTAAATGTCTCTTAATTGATGAAACTCTTTGTATAATTGTTTCAACAATGGATCTAAGTTTACAATGGCTTTAATCGCTTCACTTCTATTCGTATTAGGTAATACCTTTAAATTTTCCACGTCTATCTCCATAACTTTATCTTTAAAAGATTCTACCAGTTTCACAAAGTTATTCAAATGGAATCTCAATCTTTTTATATTAAAAATATTAAAACCAAAAATTATTTGCATTTTTTTAGGATCTTTAAAAAAGTTCAAGAAGATTACAATACAGAACTCCATTTCTTCCCAAGGCACGCAATTGTAGCTACATTTTATTATCCTTTTTAAAACATAAATATCTTGAGCAATGCACCTTAAAATATAAATACATTCTAATAAATCCTTATTTCCATCTATAGCCGCTATATTTTTAATTAAAGCATTTAATTTATCTAAAATAAAGTTGCAATTTATCAAGTTCGAAGACGGCTTAGTAAAGAAACGTAAATTTAACAATTTTTTATTAATATAACACTTTATGTTGTCCTTAATTTGAATGTTGTAGAGTAATATTTCATTATAACTTTGCGACAGTAATAATTCTAAATTAGTAGAGTTAAGAGTAAAATAGTTTTCTGGCCAATTACAAATAATGTAGTCTAATATATCTGCATTCGAGTTTTTAATAGAATAATATATTATATTGTGATTATGTTCATCCGTTTCTTCCGGTTCATAATATTGTTTATTGATGTATTTTATTTTTTTTATTGCTTCCTCGCTTAACAAATACTTAACAACTTCGAAGTCATCCGCTTTGCAAGCTATCAGCAAAAAGTTTTTAATTTTTAGTTGATTTGACTTTGTATCCGCGAGGACTAGTTTTACTTCTTCTAGTAGATCACCAGCCATAGTATTGTAAAACACTTGCTTGCTGTTCTCAAAATCAATGACTTCTACTAATTTTGTCAAGTGCTGCTACGCAATTACACCTGAAATTAGAAAACAATAAATTATTTAAAATATATAAATTTATAAAAAAAAGCTTACGTGCATCATTGGCGATACTGTAGGGGGTGGGGATTAATTCCCTACAGGATCCAAGAAAAAAGGAAAGAAAAGAAAAGAAAAAGTGTCCCTTTTAGTGAGGAGAAAATTATGAAATAGAAAGGAAATTAAGGTCTAAATCACCACTTTAAAATTTTCTTTGGGCCCTCCGGGCCCCATATACTTTCTTTTTCCTAATGATATTTTTTTATTTGCCCACTGCTCTTTTAAAAATCGTAAAAAAACTACCAGCTTCAGGCCTGTCCCCCATATAGTGCCTTTATGACTGTATGTATTTATTAGACATATTACTTATAATTACTAGACATATTATTTACTATTAAATTTTTAAGTTTAGCTTGACCGATGTAATACCACATTAAGCTCTGGATAATCACGACTCTTGAAGAGAGCGAAGCAAGACCGATGTCAAATCCCTAGACTTCAAATATCAATTTTAATTGAGGTCGTAGTTTGACCGAAGTGCTTAATATCACCTATAGATAACAATTAAAATACCTAAAGATAATCTAAAAATTTGATTAATCTTTCGATAATAATTTTGAAGGCGTGTAAAGCGAGTGTAAAGTTCTGAGGTACTCCGAGCCCCTTTTTGTTTTGAATTTTGTGCGAAATTTTTTTCTAGACAATTACTGTTACAAGGTTGGTTGCATAAATGCTAAGGTGGACCATCGATTACATTTTTAATTAAACTTTTATGCAAGATAAAAAGAACTTTTAAGTAAGTGATACATGCATATTATAATGTAATCTTAAATAGTTTTTGACTTTTCCTCATTTATACCTGTATAGGAAAAGTATTGTGTTTGCAAAAAAATTCGAAACCGATATGAAAACGGAATTATTTGTTTCAGGTGTTTTAAAGGCCTCCTGAGTGGTTTTCTCAAAATTGTCTGTCTGTATGTGTGTATGTCTGTTATCATCGTAGCTCGTATTGTATTTATGCTAGAGAATTAAAACTTTGTAGAAAAATCAATCTACCGGTCTAGTTGTGCTATTCGGAAAATAATTTTTATGACGTCATTACCCGCAATAATGACAGCGAAAATTTTGAAAAATCATAAAACGCGTAAAGATTATGAGATCCGATTGAAATTTAGCAGGTATGTAAATATATAAAAGACTAACATATGTGCCAAGTTTCATCTCATTATCAGCATTAATTTAATTTTTATAAAATGACTTATGTACGTCTTTTAAAACATTGTAAAAATCAGAAAATGATTCAATTGAGTTGAAATTTAGTACAAGTGTATACCTTTGCTTAATTGAACGAACGTAAGTGAGTTCTTACATTTCAGAAGATTGGGACGGCGCGTATGTTTGTTTGTATGTTTGTGTGTTTGTTTGTACGTGTCGCGATAACTGCCGTAAAAATTAACCGATTTTGATCAAATTTTGTATACAGGTAAAACTTGTTATGTACAATCATGTTATGATATGTTTTAAATCATTTAATATCATTTGTCATCTATGTCAAAAAATTCTGGCGCGGTGGTTCGCATGTCGGGCGAATTTCCTTTGGATGCGTGTTTCCGTGCTTAACAACAATCCTGGTTGGAATGATAAATTCGCTAAAAGATGTCTCTTTATATGTATGTGTGTATAAATTGAACATCTTATATTTAACATGTAAACTAAATTTACTAGCCTGAGGCTTAATAAATTGAATGCATTAAAATGCTTCAATAAAATATGATAAATGTATATGAAAATATATATGAAATTATATATGAAAATATATAAATAAAATATGATTAAGATCAGATGAAAAGTATTGTGGTACAATAGGTAAAAGTATTATAAGGAAAGTTAGATAAATAAAAAAAGAAAATAAACCTTATCATATGTTATACGAAGTAATATGTATTTGTTAGTAAGAATACTTGGCTGATATATAGATATTGACATATAATAGATTAGACATTAATAATGGTTATATTGAAGTCTTTATTTGTTAATATTTTATCTGTTTATTTATTTGAAACAATCTTTGTGTAAAAGTATTTGATCGACGAATTTAATAAATTATAGTTCTGTATTGTAACTATCAGTGTATAGATTAACCTGAATTTCATTATGTAACTATCAGTATAGATATAACCTGAATTATCATTATGTACTATCAGTGTATAGATTAACCTGAATTATCATTATGTAACTATCAGTGTATGGATTAACCCTGACCATTCATTATGTAACTATAGTGTATAGATTAACCTGACTTGTCAATGTACTATCAGTGTATAGATAACCTGACTTGTCATTATGTAACTAATCAGGTATAGATTAACCTGAATTATCATTATGTAACTATCAGTGTATAGATTAACCTGACTTATCATTATGTAACTATCAGTGTATAGATTAACCTGAATTATCATTATGTAACTATCAGTGTATAGATTAACTGAATTATCATTATGTAACTATCAGTGTATAGATTAACCCTGAATTATCTCATCATGTGTATAGATTAACTGACTTGTCATCATGTAACTATCAGTGTATAGATTAACCTGACTTGTCATTACGAAAATATACGTTTCGCAAGACTTTATATATTATATATACATACATATATATATATATATATATATATATATATATATATATATATATATATATATATATATATATATATATATATATGTATGTATGTATGTATATTTAGGTATTTCTAGACACTTTCTTGTAAAGCGTCTTTCGTTAAGTACTTTGTAAAGTCTTTCGAACGGATAATAATTTTTTAACCATACTTGGTACAAAAATTAACCTTCGTGAGGACACGAACCCTATTAAAAAACCAGGTTTTTGTGACGTCATTAACACGGTTTGCTGAGTCAGCGAAATTTTCAAAAAATCGGCAAAATTCAGGGTTAATATTTTTTGCTGCTAAAAAGGTCAATATTTATGTTTTTTTGAAACGCTGAATCAAATGAAACCGGTCCGAAGTCGATTCGATTACTCTAAGTAACCAAAAAGTCGAAAAACCACATCGAAAACCAAAGTTACGATCGATGAAAATTAAATTTCGAGTAAGGCGTCGTTTTTCATGTTTTTTTAGCCTGTGAGTTGAATGGCACTGGTCCGGAGTCAATACGAGCACGCAAACTCAGGGTACCTGGGTTCAAATCCTGGTAGGGACGATAATTTTTATCGTTTTTTTTTACTTATTATAAGTTTGCAAATACAAAATAATTCTGGCGCGGTGGTCCGCATGTCGGGCGAATTTCCTTTGGATGCGTGTTTACGTGCTTAACAACAATCCTGGTTGGAATGATAATTTTTATAGTTTCATACATTACATAAGTTTACAACTACTAAATAAATAATTCCGGCGCGGTAGTCCGCTGTTGGGCGAATTTCATTTAGAATGTGTGTTTCTGTGCTTGACAACCCATTTTATGCTTAAGGTTCCGGTTCATGCTTTAGAACCTGAGTGTTACTCAATTGTCAAGCACTGCTCCTAACTCATTTTGTCTGTATTTTTCAAAGGAAATGCGCTAAAACCTTTAAAGATAATTGACTAAGATTAAAGATAAGTAACTAATATAATTTAATACTACTGAGTTATGCAAAACAGTAAATAAATTACAAAGCATTAAACTAGTGCAAATAATAGTGCGTAATTCTAATTTTAGAGGCATAGTTTTGTACAAGCAACTGGATAATAATGCGCATTTCCTTTGAAAAATACAGACAAAATGAGTTACGAGCAGTGCTTGACAATGGAGTTACTGCTCATGTTCTAAAGCATGAACCGGAACCTTAAGCATAAAATGGGTTTTGTCAAGCACAGAAACACACATTCTAAATGAAATTCTCCCGACAGCGGACTACCGCACCGGAATTATTTATTTAGTAGTTGTAAACTTATGTAATGTATAAAACTATAAAAATTATCATTCCAACCAGGATTGTTGTTAAGCACGGAAACACGCATCCAAAGGAAATTCGCCCGACATGCGAACCACCGCGCCAGAATTTTTTGACATAGATGACAAATGATATTAAATGATTTAAAACATATCATAACATGATTGTACATAACAAGTTTTATTTCAAATAATGTATACGATGATTATACTACAATACAATGATGTATACAATATTATACTTTAACATATTTATAACTGATATAGACTGTAATACTTGATATGAATCTAAAGTGATGAAACAGATAAAATACCATACTACTAGATAGGCCCTGTTGGTTTAATTTTGAAACATCAAAAAAATAACCTGACAACCTTGGCTAAAAATGTAATCAAAAAAAAAATAATCATTACAAAATTACACTAACTTATCTAGAAGAACGTTAAAAACACCAATTAAAACACAAACAATGTGCGGAAAGCCGAAAACAATTGATTTATTATAACCCTAACCCACTCTAGGAGGTTAAATGAGGTTACACAGAGCCCCTGAGAGCCCCAAAATGATGTTTCAGGATATGCCCCCTCTATTCTATATCACTATGGGTTAATGTACATAACTCATATTTTTATGGTAGTAAAATTGAGTCCATTATCAAATAACACATTTTAAGTGTGGAGTCATTTTAAGAGTTTTCCATGGTTTTTGGGCCTGTGAGTTGAATGGTCCAACTGGTTTTTTGGTCCGGAGTCGATACGAGCACTCAAACTCAGGGTACCTGGGTAAACCCAGGTATTTAAAAATCCTGGTTGGTACGATAGATTTGTATAGTTTCTTACATTATATAAGTTCAAAACTACAAAATAATTCTGGCGCGGTGCCGCATGTCGGGCGAATTTCCTTTGCATGCGCGTTTCCGTGCTTAACAACAACCCTGGTTGGAATGATCATTTTTATAGTTTTTTACATTATATAAGTTTACAACTACTAAATAAATAATTCTGGCGCGGTGGTCCGCTGTCGAGCAAATTTAATTTAGAATGCGTGTTTCCATGCTTAGCAACACATTTCTTGCCTAAGGTTCCTGTCCATGCTTTAGAACCTAAGCAGTTACTTATAGTTACCTAAAGCTTAGTTACTTATCTTTATATGTTTAAATGCTTACAAGAAAGTGTCTAGAAATACATACATAATATATATATATATATATATATATATATATATATATATATATAATATATATATATATATATATAAATAATATATATATATAAATATATAAATAAATATATATATATATATATATATATATATATATATATATTATATTATTATTACCAACAAGAGCGTATTTTTCTTGCCAAGTTTGGTGACAGAAATGGAATTCAAAAGCATCAACTAATCTTTAAAAAAATTATATAGTTAATAGTCTTTATTTCTACGATTAAGACTGCAATTATTTTAAAATAATTACGTCTAATATAAAAGAAATATTTAAATACATGTGAATAAATAATAAATTTTTGAAAACCTATTACCAATAATTAGTCGTATAAAGAGAAACTAATTTAATTTAAGATTTTAACTAACAATAATGAAGTAATTGAAAAAAAAACACAAAAACCCAAAAATGGTCAAAGGGGATGGATTTTTTTTTTAATTTTTTTATTAATTAATTTTAGGGATATAGTCTTAGATTTTTTTTAATTATTAATACTTTCCAAAGATTGATGTGTATAACAAGAAAACATTGGAGTGTCATCAATTTAAACAAACACTCATTTGCTCAATCACTAAAAGTAATAAATATTACATCTATTTTCTAATTTAGGAAAAGTATCGTGTTGGCAAAAATTCCGAAACCGGGATGAAAACGGAATTATACTTTTCAGGCGTTTTTAAGACCACCTGAGTGGTTTTCGCTAAGTAGTCTGTCTGTCTGTATGTGTGTGTCTGTCTGTATTTTTTTTTTTTTTTTTTTTTTTTTTTAATAAAGATTGAATCTGCATGCTCCATTTTGAAAATACTCCATGCATTTCAGCTAAGAAAGTTATAAAAAAAATGAACAACTAAATGAACAACCTAATAATAACGCCGTGATAAATATAAGAAAAACTAAATTAAAGTGAAATTCCTTCAAAACAAATTAAAATAGAAACACTTCCCCTAAAAATATTTACAAGAAAAATTGCATACATGTCTCACCAGTTCACTTAAGACCCTACAACGGCATACCGTGACAAGGGGGAAAACTTATATCATAACAGCATGATGTTTGACAATATAAGCATTAGTGTGACAATAGTACGTGACAATATAAAGCAATTAACCATTGTAAGTAAAATATATAAACAAATCAACTGCAAGTCATGTTATGCTGTTTTTTACATTATTTAAGTTTAAAGATAACAAAGCTATGCCAAGATAAGAAAGTTATACTAGCTAGTTAAATTAACTTGAGAAATTAAAAATCGAATAAAACTATGTGACAAAATGGCATATCTATCCTAATGTGCTACTATATAGCATTGAAAGCTAAAAATATAACAATACAACAAAATATACAAGGAGATCCACAAGAAAATTGAAGCTTCAAAAACAAGTAATACCCAAGCTGAGGCGACACAATAATATCATCATTAAGTTATAACAAACCACCGTGACAATAACAGCTAAAATAGCAAAAACCAACAGCCCCAAGCTAAAATTGATCATATAGAAGTTAACAATGTACTGAGACAAAGCCTCAACACGCTTGTGCGTCTGATTCCTTAATTAAAAGATAAAAACTAAGAATATAATACAGAAACTACAAAGAATCTAAATTAATGCTTGAGATGAACAATAAAAAATAAGTAATAACATCTTTAGATAACAGAAAATTAAGGGGAGGAGGCCAATTTGTATTGACTCCTAGTATAACCTGCTGGACCAATGGAGCCCTCTCTCTATCAAACAGAGGGCAGTCAAGAATAATATGTGACCAAGTTTGAGAAACGTTATCATCACAGTTGCAACCTGAAGAAGGTGTGATGCCGAATCTATGGAGATACGCTTTATTCTGTCACAAAATTTATTCACAACAATCATGAATAAATATAAAATATTACGTAAAAATATTCTCATAATAAATTGAATTGACTTACTGGAATTGCAGTGCAACTTGGTCCAAATTTAATATCTCATACGTTACATTATATATTGAATAAGAAACATTGTATAATATCAAAAGATGTTAACTTAATCTATAATTTAAAATGAAGTGTTAACTGTGCTAGAAACTTATGATTTTATGGAGAGGGTAAAGTGTGTAGAGAGGGAGATGGATTTGAGAGAGAGGTCTCCTCAGTGTAGTTCCTGACATGGGGTTTAATAGTTATTTATGCCATAAGGCTGTGAAGTGTGTCTTTATATCACGGCAATTAGATTTACCGACGAGCGAAGCGAGTCGGGAAATATTGCCAAGACATAAAGACATTCTCAGCCGGATGGCATACACTATTTTTTTGAGGTAGCACTCATTAAATAAACTGTGCTATATACTAAATTGAAAAAAAACGTCCAATTAACTCCATATTATCGTCGTCATTGAGTTCATCCATAGCTTCACACTTTTGTCAATTCACCATACACACAGCTTCATCCACCATAAACACACAAAAATTGTCAATTAGAACACCTTTTAAAAACGAAAAAAAATAGTCTACGAACAAGAACAGAAACAAAATGAACGTTTTTAAAGAAATCTTATAAAGGTTTTACACAGATTGTTTTTTTGAACACGCTACCTTACAGTAATGGCGGCAATATATGTATTACTTTTACGTCCTAGGAGTTTTTTTTACATTCATTATTGTCCTCGGAGGTAAAAAGTACTAAATAACCTCCTATAACAATAATGATTGGCTTCTCATCCTAAAAACGGTCCAATAAAGTGCTCAATTACGTACTACCTCAAAAAAAGGTAATTAGTATTTAATTAAGGATTAATAAGTAACTCAATCCTCCATCAGAGATAAGTTAAAGATAACAATGGTCCAATGACCTATCTCAATTTTCATTGTAATTATTGAATAATCCAGTTAAAAAATTTATTAAACTAAACCCTCGTTCTTTAATGGCTTATGCCATATTCTTTAGATTTAAGTTGGGTTTAAGACATGGAAAATATATGAGGTTATAAGCATGCTAAATCTCGATAAAGTAGGGCCTCATAGATGAGCGTAGCAAATCCGATGTGATGAGAAAAAGTTCCGAGGTACCCCGTACCCGGTTTTTTTATGTTTTTGATTCTTGCATTGATTATAGTATATTCTTTTAAATACATTGTATATTGCTTTTTTTGTTTTTTTCAAATAAATACAAATACAGATCACATATATTTCATCACTGATCAATCATTTAGAATGCTCGGTTTGGTAATAAATTTTCTAGTGATTTTAAAAATATAGATGTACTAAAAATTCCCTTCTGCTCTCTTGTTCATTCGCAATTTGAATTCTCTTCTTTGATTTGGTCACCTTATCAACAATTTTTAATAGAGCAGATTGAGAGAGTTCAGAGGAAAGTATTGAAAATGGTCAATTATAGACTAGGTTTTAGTAATGAAGAATTTAAGTATAGTCAACTGCTTAAAAATTCAAACCTTCTCCCTCTAGAACTTAGAAGAGAACAATTTGATCTAAATGTCTTATCTGATGTTGTTAACTCTAATATAGATTTTTTTATACAAGTTCTTTATTGGCAAAAGCTAATATAGATTGTATTTTTATAGATTGCAACATATTAACCTTCAGATACCTTCTCACGATACAAGATCTACTCAGACATTCTAAACACAATCTCATCCTACCAACTATAATTAATATTCCTCTATTCCTAGACTCCATTCCATTGGTACCAAATACTCTCCATCCTTAGACATATTCAACGCTTGTAAATCCTCTACCAAAACCAAGGATCTTGAATACAGGGGATGACGCACTAAGTCGATTTGCCATACAAAAAATTGACCCCATCGAAAACTAAAAAATAGAGAGAATTCAACACGAAATACACGTCAAAAACCAACTGCACATGCTTGGTACAAATCGCACATGCTTACAATTCTTATAACAGCGCAGGTCTTTAATTTTAGATGCAAACTTACCTCTCAACGGTTTCCCATTGTTTATTGCTTGAAAAGGTTATAAACACGCTTAAATTATCACTCACAAAGTGGCTAAGTATAATCCAAAATTTTAAATTCAATAAGCACAAATGACTACACAAGCACCACAAATGTAACAATTACGAGAAGCACAGAAGCAAACTTGACAACCTTGCTACATAACCTGCGTTTGGCGCCTTTTTTTATAATTTTTTTATAACCATGGGGAAGGTAAGTGCTTCTATTTCTCTATCTCATAAAACTTCCATGGGGTCAGAATAGTTCCTTAATGTGTCATCCCCTTTATTTAAGATCCTTGACCAAAACATATATTTTCAATAATTATCATACTACTACCGACTAGCATTATATTATTAGTTATATTATTTGAGTTATATTTATCGGCTCCGGACGATTTGTAGCAGAAATATTTTTTTTTATAATTTTCTCATGAGTTTGAAAGTTAAATTCAAGTATAAAATTATGTATGTTTTTACAAGAAAATATGTATTTTATAATTTTTGTATTTGCTATAGTAAATGGTTATTATTATTAAGCTAAGGAAGGATGAGAAATTGAACTTCGTTTAAATCTTATATGAACGCATTTATCAATGTTGACAGTCAGAAAATTGTCAACAAACCTTTAGAAATATTATTGAGGATAATACACGAAGTTTCACTTCAATATGACAATTATATCTATCGATTTTGTTGGATAATAAAAGTAAAACAACATTGAACGAGGTCAGTGATGTATGGGTGACCGCGGATAATGATATGGATGCATTTACTATCAGAGGACGAGCGAAGGGAGTTAGAAGACATGCTGCAGTATACATTTGGCAAATTGTTAATTTTGAGGACGAGTATAAATTAAATAAGGTGCTTTAATAAATTACTCGCTTCAATAGTTGCTTTAATAGTCAACTTCCACCCAAAACTTTCAAAAAATTACTAAAACATTGTTGCTAGAGAAAACCTACTACAATGTTTACGAGTTTTTAGGTAATAACTTAGAATTCCCACCCTAAATGTTTAGTGTACGTACTGTTATGGTTTTTTTGTTTTTTATTTTTAATCAAGTTTGTTATTCAAGTTATGCTGTCTATGTTTATATGCAGTCTGTGTAATAATTTACAATCAATTTGTTTTTCTTGTTCTTTTTTTATTTCATTGTAAAATTTTGACAATTGAGAAACCTTGTAAGAAAGTAACATAAAGAGATTACCCGTGGGGTAGTGGTTAAGGTACGTGGCCAATACACAGAATGAATGGACTTTAGTAATGGGTTCAATCCTAGCACGGGCATCTAGGATTTTTATGAGAGGGATTAAAATTCTGCATACCACGTCCTTCAGAAGGGACGTAAAGCCGGTGGTCTCCAGCCTGTGCGTTGTCAGGTACTCGTTAAAGGTACCTTACCCTAAATGAAACTGGGTATAGGCAAAATTTAGGACGCTCATTGTAGATTCATTATAATACTATACTGTTTCTGCCTTATATTTTAAAGTGTGTGGAGGTTTGTTTTAACGGTAAGAGCACGTGTTGTTCCCAGTTTTCACTAGACTATAAGAGTCAGTGAAAATATGTATGATTGCTTGAAAAAGCATGAGAGGAACAATAGAAATTCACGGCTCTTCTGTCTAGATTAGATGAAATATACGTACACTTGAAATTAAAAGGAGTAGAACACTATCTTAGGGAGCTGGTAAAAAGGTCCCAACCACGTGGCCTACTTGCCTGGTAGTTACTACCACTCCCCGTATATTAGGGTGGATCGAAAAAACTTTTTTTTTTTATTTTTAAAACGTAATAGTGCGGAAAAGTTGTGCACTGTTCTAACAAACAAAAAGAGCCCAATAAATCGAAAATCGGTTAATATCTTCCGTTCGCGCATCGGCGGCAAAGTTTACTAAATTTGAAAAAAACATCGATTTTTTTAAAAAAATTAACAAATACAAATTATTAAATTACTAACGTGTAATAGTATTTTTCATGTAGGTGAAAGGTATAAGTAAACAAATACAATTAATTATTATAATATTTATAAAATCTTTCGTTCGCGCATTGCGTAGAAAATAGGTAATTTGTACCGTTTTTATCATGCATTTCTGCAGCCTTTCGCCCGTCCACGAGGAGTTGTCTGCAAGAAGTTCTACCTATGCCCAACCCAACCAACCATCCAATGTAGGCATGCTACGTGATTTTGAAAGAAAATATTTTAATTATTTTTTTAATTTATTTATTTAATGATTTATTTAACCGGCGAAATTGAGTCAAAAGTCTCCTCTTTCATTCCGCCAGCACTCAAACAATACAATTAATACATAATACAACATATCTTACAACTAAACTAATTTAAAGGTGTAATTGAACTGGTTAAATTAGTAAATGGATTTTCTTTTTAATAATTTAGTTTAAAGAAAAGAAAAAGCTATTTTTTATTCTAAACAAATGGCTTGAAGTCAGATTTTGTGGAACAGTCAGTCATTAAAAAATAGAGTAGATTTTCTAAATCCCTCTCTGTTTGTTAAGCCACATACCTTTGTTAAGGCTTGAGATACCAATTTCTCTCACCAGCCACTGTGGCATGGAAATGGCTATACGTTTGAAATCGACGTTTCGTCGACATTACGTCGTTACGCGAAAAGCTGTCGACCCAGTGATTGAGAGAAACACGTACTTCGCTAACCCTCAAAACTTGATGCTAGTAATTACCGAAGATGATAGAAAAGATATTCGAATGCTGGGTTAAAGGAGAATTTTAAAGGCAAGACAGTATGAACCTTCAAAGAACAAAGGTGTACGCAACTTCTTGACACCAACATTACATTTCAAGAATAATATTAAATACTTTATTAATGACGACGTAACGACGATTTCAAACATATAGCCATTTCCATGCCACAGTGGCTGGTGAGAGAAATTGGTATCTCAAGCCTTAACAAAGGTATGTGGCTTAACAAACAGAGAGGGATTTAGAAAATCTACTCTATTTTTTAATGACTGACTGTTCCACAAAATCTGACTTCAAGCCATTTGTTTTAGAATAAAAAATAGCTTTTTCTTTTCTTTAAACTAAATTATTAAAAAAGAAAATCCATTTACTAATTTAACCAGTTCAATTACACCTTTAAATTAGTTTAGTTGTAAGATATGTTGTATTATGTATTAATTGTATTGTTTGAGTGCTGGCGGAATGAAAGAGGAGACTTTTGACTCAATTTCGCCGGTTAAATAAATCATTAAATAAATAAATTAAAAAAATAATTAAAATATTTTCTTTCAAAATCACGTAGCATGCCTACATTGGATGGTTGGTTGGGTTGGGCATAGGTAGAACTTCTTGCAGACAACTCCTCGTGGACGGGCGAAAGGCTGCAGAAATGCATGATAAAAACGGTACAAATTACCTATTTTCTACGCAATGCGCGAACGAAAGATTTTATAAATATTATAATAATTAATTGTATTTGTTTACTTATACCTTTCACCTACACGAAAAATACTATTACACGTTAGTAATTTAATAATTTGTATTTGTTATTTTTTTTTAAAAAATCGATGTTTTTTTTAAATTTAGTAAACTTTGCCGCCGATGCGCGAACGGAAGATATTAACCGATTTTCGATTTATTGGGCTCTTTTTGTTTGTTAGAACAGTGCACAACTTTTCCGCACTATTACGTTTTAAAAATAAAAAAAAAAGTTTTTTCGATCCACCCTACCGTATATTACTATCACAATTACTAAGTAACATAAAATATGTAATAAACTGCGTAGGCTGCCGCGGTTATTGTCATGATGATTTAGGTCTTTCGGTGGTGACCGCGAAGACCACCAACGCGGACCATGAGCTCCGTGGTTGTGTTTCTATCCATGATGTCCTACATCCCTAAAGATGGCTCCCACAGAGGAAGCGAAACGTCGGATTCTTCATCTACATTGACGCGGTCACCACCGGAAGACTAAATCTTCATAAAGTATGTAAATAAATAAATAGATATGAATATGGATCACACCTAAAGATTACCATACCCCATTTGAATAATTGCCCTAAACAGGGTTACTCTATCTCATTTAACTACATCTAAAGGGAACAATGCCATTATAATTAGAGTTTTTATTGTATTAAATTGAATGAATAAAGCATTAACTTATTAAAAAAAACTTCAAAGCGATTAAATATAAGTTATTATATACAACTTGATGTATTAATAAGGCATCAAGTCTAATAAGACATATATTTATTCAAATAGATAACACTTCATTTCTTTGTCAATAACAAATACCCGATTATTTTGCCAAGTTTAACTGGCCTTGGATAAACTGTAACAATTTATTGGAAAAACAAATAGCACGGTGCGAAATTCCCAACCCCCATTTAAACTTGAATTTTTTTCAGACATTCGATGTACTAATCGCGGTAATTAAGTCCATAACTATGTTATCAGTAATTATTTGATATCATTTTGAAAACGACTTAGGAAAAGTCGACATTGAACATTGAATCCAATATTAGTTTTAATATACTTGCTAATATGTCGTATAAGTGGCAGTTTTTGATATTTCTTTTAAATTTATTTTATTTGTGTAAATGCAGTAGTAATGATAAATATTTATATTATTCTTATGTGGATGGTAATAATAAAATAATTATAAATAATACGAATAGACAGTTTAACCCGGCGGATGTGCCTCAATGGACAGTACAGGCTTACTATAATGCCTCACAAAATTTAACAGGGTAGGCATTTTTAATTTTAAAACTCCTCAAATTTTAATTGAGGAATGAACTATGAAACGACGACTCCTCATCGTTTATAAACATATGTATGACGTCATTACCTCACAATAATGATTCACCATGAATCATTGAAAACTCGTTACATCAACTTGAATTTACTTTGATTTTACCGTAGTAAAAGGAAACAAGTCACGATTTTTGATTGATACTTTTGGAATTTCGTTAATATTGTGGCAATCAGGGTATCTTTCAAGGGGGTCCGAGAGTTAATACCCCCCGGGGCAACCATTATACCCCCCCCCCGGTGGAGCCAATAAAATGTAACTCTTCTCTTGGATGAGAAAGCCCCCTAAATGTAAAATTATGTCTGTTGCCGAAAAATCTTGTTTGGATCAAAATCGTAATTTACTATTATTATAACTTTTACTCAAACATGTTAATTTTATTACTTCATTTGGTAACTATCAAAATTTAAGTAATAGGATAATTTGGTATACAATTTAAAAACGACATTAAATCCTAAGAAATTTGATACTAATATCATTATATTTGGGTATTCTTTTATCACGCTATTGTTTGACATATATTATAGATTTTTGTTAAAAATATTTCTTTCCTATAATTTTGACCAAAAAATCTATGATATACGTCAAACATAGCGTCATACAAATTACCCTAATATAATAATATTAGAATTAAATTTCTTAGAATTTAAGCCTTAAAGTAACCAAAAGTAGTGACAAAAATTACCATATTTGGGTAATAGTTACCAAAAGTAGTTACAAAATTACCATATGGGTAAGAGTTACCAAAAGTAGGAACAAAATTACCATATTTGGGTAAGAGCTACCAAAAGTAGAAACAAAATTACCATATTTGGGTAAGAGTTACCAAAAGTAGGAACAAAATTACCATATTTGGGTAAGAGTTACAAAGTAGGAACAAAATTACCATATTTGGGTAATAGTTACCGAAAGTAGTTACAAAATTACCATACACCAACTAAGTAACTAAGGACTAGATACCAAAATAATTATAAGAAATTTGAACTCGCAAGAGTCTCAGGAAAGAGGTTTCTAGGATTACCATTGTTAAAATGGGAGAATTTGAAGGATTTTTTGTTAGTGGATCTGAAGTGGCCCATGAATAGTACCCAAACCCATGAATAGTACCTCATGGGTACATTTACAAATGTCATGTCAACGTTTGATGTCATTATATGGGTCGCCATACGCAAAATCCTGCCACGAGATGTGTCGACGTCATGAAATGTCGAGACTACGATGCGGCACCCATTATATTATGGTTTTGGTTGTTCGTATTAACTTGGTTGTTTGCTAATGTATAGTATTAGCATTAAAATAGTTATAAGACGACAGAACATCATATACGCGAACCAAGCGAGCGACCAAGCCCCTTTTTACTATGAATAATTATTAACATAGACAATTTGGCGAGCTAAGCAAGCCTTATTTTTATACGTGTAATTAATACATGCAATCAAACCTATTCTAAGCAATCAAGTGAGCGAAGCAAGCCGTTATTTAGTACATAAGAATTTTAAATATACGCAATCTAGCGTTCGAAACGAGCCTTTTTTACTATGCTTTACAGAATTTTTCACAGTTAAAAGAGACTCGCTTTGCTGGCGAAATTACGATTATTAGTAATACACAGTAAAAAGTACTTGCTTCGCTCGCTAAGTATCTAATGTACATTACAATTGATGTTTATCTTGTTAATTCCTATAAAATTAACATACACATAACATTTGTACGTGTCGATAACTACTGTAAAAATTAACCGACTTGGATAAAATGTATACATGTAGAATTAACTGTATGTCAGAGCTGTATAGTTTTTGGTAATATTCCAAAAATAAATTTCAATACGGCGGATCAAATGAAAAAACAATTTTGAGCGAAAAAATGTGTTGTATGCCGTTTTAAAGCTCTAAAGGAGTAGAAAAAGAAAATATATGTTTCATGGTTAACATTATTATGCCAAAACTATAAAAAAAATAATTTAAAAGGAATAACAAGAGTAATATATCGTTTAAAAGCTTTTAATTAGTAGAACAAAAAATGTTGCGTAACAAATTAAAAAAAATCAATATGGCGGCCATAATTATATATAATAATTAGTTTTTACTAGTTTTATAAGAATTCACTAGATAAACATCAAATGTAATGTACATTAGATACTTCCTTAGTGAACAAGGCGAGTACTTTTTACTGTGTATTACTAATAACCGCAATCTTGCCAGCGAAACGAGTCCCTTTTAACTGTATAAAATTCTATTTTATCTACTCCTTGTATTGTAAGTTCTACTTACAGTCTTGTTATCTCACACTGTAAATGTACTTTTACTCCCTAGGGAGGAAAAGTGAAAGTGTTGCCAACTTGACAGATTTATTTAGTAAAATTTGTAGGAATTTTAGGAAATTTTTAGGATTTTTTCGGTGTTATGTTGGTACTACGGGTAGAATGTTTAAATTACAAATAGTATTACACATTATTCTATTGACGCTTACAATAAAATATGTAAAGATAGTGGCTTTATTCTCTCTTCATCAGAGTAATTGACATGGTAAGATAAACTAAACTAACACAATAACAATTAAGGAGCTGAAGAATATATTAATAGTTGTTAGTATTAGTTCTCTAGTCGTATATAAAATTTAATATGCAACAAGGGATGAAAGTTTTCAGCTCTCGTATTATCTCCCTCGGCAAGCCTAGGGAGCTAACTAGTTTATCTCCCTCGGCCTACCGGCCTCGTGAGCTAATGAAGTTTCCTCCTTCGGCGCTGAAGTTTTCTGCTTAGGACGAAACTTTAACTTGAGCTGTAAAACATACTTTTCATCCCTTGTTGCATAATAACTATTGTATTTTGCTAGGAATTGTTTAATTCATGGCCTATTTGTTAGAAATTTTGTACTCTCAGGAAAAGTAAAAACAAACTATTTATGATTTACATTTTTGATTGTCAAATTATCGAAACGAAGAACTTAGTCCCAAGCAATCATATAGCACGCTGCAGACAATTACCGAATAGAGAAAAACATCTTAAACAAAGTAGTTTCTTGCTGTTACAGATCTTAACAACTTCTATTTCTTGTTGTCCTCAAAGGAGAAATTAAAAAATTGTTAATCGAAGAATCAGCTACCGTCGATACCTGCTGTTGGATATGCATCCCTGGACCGGTTTCGGCATAACGTCATCACCAGCAGGCGGGGCAACATTCGAGCTCTCAACTAATAAAGTATATCAGTGATTAACTTCTAGCTCGAGTGTTGCCCCGCTGCTGATGATGGCGTTATGCCGAACCGGTCCAGGATATTTATATCAACAGCAAGTATCGACGGTAGCTGATTCTTCGATTGCTTCTTCAACTTGCGGTCGGTAAATACACCTCTTTAATTTTAAAAATTGTTGTTGATAAATAAATTATTTACCGAGCGAGCTAGAGCATCACTGCTAATAGTTAAAAATATATTTGTAAATTTGAACTCTCAGGAGTCAAATTACACAGGGTAAAGACTATTTTTAAAAGTTTTAAAACTATACTGTAAGAATTTCATGTTGGCGCATCTTAAATGCTCCACCTGTATAATGTATAATAATAAAATATATGGTTTTTTTGTAGTAATCATAGTCATGTTTACATCGTCGTACAATTACTTTATTATAATAGTAATTATATGTACTTAAAAGTAATATCACAGCAAAAATTAATCTAACATAAATAAAACACAACATTAACAATAATTACCTAAACAAAAACAATTGTGCGAGAGACACTTAGGAAATGTAACTAGGAAAATGCAATGCTACATCTGGGAACTGTTCCATCATTCGATATTCGGCCATCATTGATGGCTCGCATAATGTCATGTCCACTCTGTTTCGTTACGTCTAATCATCTGTCGATCAATGTCGAATTGATGGAATAGTTCCCAGATGTGCATTGCATTTTTGCTTTTCTAGGTGTCCTCGCACATTATATTGTGTCCACTATTCATGTTTTGGAAACTCGGTAGTTCAATTTAGTAGTAGTAATATGGGGGGAGTGGTAGTAACTACCAGCAAGTAGGCACGTTATTAGGCCCTTTTTGCCAGCTCCCTAAGATAGTGTTCTATCCTTTTATTTCAAGTTGCAGTATTTATTTCATTTTAATCTAGACAGAGAGCCGTGATTCTTGGTTCCTCTCATGCTTTTTCAGCATCTACATATTTTCACTGACTCTTATAGTCTAGTGAAAACTAGGAACAACACGTGCTCTACTGTTAAACCAAACTTCCACACCTTTAAACTACAAGCAGAACAGTTAGTATTATAATCTAATCTTATGAGGGTCCTAAATTTTGCCTATACCCAGTTTTAATTTAGGGTTAACGGGATCTTTTAACGAGTACTGGACAACGCACAGGCTTCGAGACCACCGGCTTTACGTCCCTTCTGAGGACGTGGTACGCAGAATTTTTTCCCTCTCATAAAATCCTAAAGGCCCGTGCTGGGAATGAACCCATGACTGAAGTCCATTCATTCTGTGTATATGCCGCGTACCCCATACCCACGGGTGACTCATCAATGATAAAATTACCTAATTTAAAAAACTCATTACACTATAACAAGGTTCAAGAAAAAATTCTTTGATTTTATCACAGTATTCGTTTTATCTAATTCTTTGGTTCTCAATAGCTTATTAATTTAATTAATTTTTTGCAACTAGGATTGCGAAATAAAATAGAGCTTTGATAGTCATATCTACTTCATTTAAGAAATAAATAATAGTCAGCAAAAATTAACAGAAATCGTGTAATATATCAAGTTTCTTATCTATTATTATGTCTAATGCAGTGTTCACCATATGATATGTAGTTTAATATAACTGTCCATAAAATTCTAATAAATTATACTATCATTCTAATTATAATTACACTACTTTTAATGATTATCATGTCCTTTAGTTCCTCTGTAAACTAATAAATAATAATACTCGTCTAGAGTATTGTGGTTTATCTGGGACATCCACTGCGGATATCACCTTAGATGGTGAGGCAACTGTTAAATATCTTATATAATCTAGATAAGAGCGTGCTAGATAGGTTATATCTATAACTTATAAGAGCGTCACCTGAGATGCGAATCTAGAACCTCCGTGGTGTTAAAGGTCAAAATAAATAATGACACTTGAACAACCTCAACCACGGAGGCTGTCTTATGACAGTATAAGGCCATCTTATAATAGTATAAGGCCATCTTATAATAGTATAAGGCCGTCTTATAATAATAAAAGGCCTTAACTAATTTGAAGCAACCAAATTAGTTAGGAAATATCTCCATACGTTTGATAAGCACGAACGCATCCACAAACTTAATAAACCGAATAATAATAACCTTACCCCATCACGCGTGGAACAGAATTATTCAGGAAATCTCCGTACAATTTGACTATTCACTGATATACCAATCAAGTAAGAAAAGATGTAAAAGAATTTTCAAAATATGAATTTAAAAGCATTTTTAGTAACTCAAGCCTATTATTCCGTATATGAGTTTTTACTTTTCCTTATGAATACCATAGGAAAAGTATTTTGTTTACAAAATAATCCGAAACCGGTATGTCACCAGAATTATCCGTTTTAAGTGTTTTTAAGACCTCTTGAGTGGTTTTCACAAAGTTGTCTGTGTGTATGTGTATGTGTGTGTCTGTTATCATCGTAGCTCCTAGTGTACTAATTAGTACGTTCACACACACTTTAGATCCGCGTATCGTATGAGTACGATCTCTAACGTTATTTAAGCTGTATGAACCATGCGGAGGGGATCCGAACTCGCATACGCTGAGAACTAGGCAGATGGAATCTAAATGGATCCCTCGATACGCTGTCTTTTCTGTGTGTGTACCTTTAGAGAACGATCCGTATATTTAACGGAACCTTCTCGTCGAACTTTTATTTCACTTTATTTCACTTCTATAAACCGTTTTTGATCAAATAAACTTTTGGAATATTATTTTTTTTGTGTAATTTATTATTACGCAAAGAATCACAATTTAATTAAATTATATTTATTGTTTTAAACTTCCTTATACCAAAAGTGAAGGTTCACTAAACAAGACGCCATGTTTTGGTGGGATCAGTTATCACTCGATCGACTAAACAAATACGCTGCAAGAACCGTGAAGTTAGTTGACCGTATTGTGCATACGTATTCTATAACGATCCGCGGATCTAGGTGTGTGTGAACGTACTAAATGTTACTTGAGTTGAAACTTTGTACAAAAATCAGTCTACCGCTGCAGTTTTGCTATTCTGAAAAATATATTTTTTTATAACGTCATTAACTTGCAATAATGACAGCAGAAGTTTCATAACTCACAAAAGCATAGTTTCAAACGAGCAAAAAATGTTGCGTTCAATCTGAGATTTAGCACGCATGTAGTCATGTACGAGTATAAGACTAACATATGCTCCAAGTTTTATCTCATTATCAGCATTAGTTAATTTTTATCAAATGACTTGTGAACGTTTTTTTTTTTAAATTGTAATAAATCGGAAAACAATGCAATTGAGTTGAAATTTGGTACAAGTATATACCTTTATGTAATAAATAAATACACTAAGTTTCGTTTCAATACAAGTATATCCATGATTTTTGTTGGATCATAAAAGTTAAGCATCATTGAGCTTGGTCAGTGCTGTATGGGTGACCGCTAAGAATGAAACGGATGCATTTACTATCTAATGACGAGCGATAAGAGTTCGAGGATACGCTGCTGTATAAATTTGGAGAATTGTATATTCTGAGCAATAAACAAATACAATATATTTGAAGCAAGGAGGATGAGCGTTGCGGACAGATGTGATGAGGAAAGTTCCGAGGTACTCGTACTCGACTTTTTAAGCATAAAATGATATGCTTAAAAAGTCATTACATGCATACTTAGAATAATACTATATATAGAAGGAGCACTACACGAAAGGCGGTTCACTGGTGCACCTAAGTAATGCTGCCACCCTAACAATATACAATTTGTTTGAAAAAAGTTGGCAATACTTCCGGTTGCTGAATTATTATGTTCTATTATTAATTAATGATTGATTATTCATACAATACTAATATAAATATCGGTGCATTACAATATTTAAAGCATTTTAAATTGTAGTTTAACGTATTTATTAAAATTATATTAAAAGTAGTCCTCGTTAACACTAAATGTAGTAATTCTTGTGTTCCCCACCTTTTGCCATCTAAGACCGGTTTTATTAAATACTCAGCAGGGTGTTTGTAAGTTATTATATTTGTTATTTACGATCTTTCTCATTATAGATATTTATGACACATATTTAAAATAATGTTTTGTTGTTTAGGTGGTTACCCTTCAATAAGTCCACAGTCAATCGGGTTCGTGTTATCAGTGGAATTACATTGTGTTTACGGTCCTGTGCTCCTTCTATATATAGTATTATTCTAAGTTGCTAATAAATACAATTATTAAAGAAACAATAAACTACAAACAATAAATACAACTAAATAAACAATAAATATATAAACAAACAATAAATACAATCAGTATAAACTTTCAGTATCTTATACAATATATTTATCTTATACAATTTTTATTTATGACACTTATTTAAAATAATGTTTTGTTGTCAGGTTGGCAGCATTACTTAAGTGCACCAGTCAACCGGCTTTCGTGTTATCAGTACATTGTGTTTACGGTCCTGTGCTCCTTCTATTATAGTATTTTCTAAGCATGCATGAAAGCATGTAATGTTTTATTATTTTCATTTACATTAATGACTGGTTACATCCTCTTGGCGTATGTAATAACTAAGAGTATTATTATCATTATTAATGTAAGTGAACATGATTTAAATCATGATATGAGTCAATTTGAAATTATTATAATCTAAGGGAAATCCCATAAAAAAAAGTGCCAACCTGTTGCATCACACAAGTCAAAACTTTATTTTTTTTATAACTAGTGGTTTATCTATTTTTCCAAGTTTCTATTCGCGAAAAAAACTATTAATTAAGTTAAAAGTATAATAGCAACTAAATAGATACGCGATAAGTCAGTGGATATCACGTTTAATCAATTATAGACTTGTAAAGTCAAGGACGAAGCAAATAAAGTTATGTTTGCTTAGCCCTTGTGTTATATTAATTTATAGTCTTCTTGATAAAAATTAAAAAATTGACGTAATAGAAGTTAATTCACTTGAATAAGTAATCGAATTGTATAAATTGAATAAATAAATATTTATTTAATTATTAATTTAAGGCGCGGTCGAATATCTAGAACGTTGATCACCAACAAACTTTTTTTATATTTTTTTTTTTCAAAATTTTCAGTAATTAGGCCGGATTTTGATAAATGAAGCTTATCCGTATCTGCACGCTCTTTTGGTTAATTTCAACGGAGTATTAACATTCACTAACGATTATTTTTAATCTAACTTGGTACATACATAACTACTGTTAGACGTCTGTATTTTGTGTTATATTTTGACATGTCAACATTATTTCAGGCCTCTGCGTAGTAAGATATACTATGCCCCCTCCAGTATATAAATATGGCTGTAACAGCATGAAAAGTCTATGTTTAATATGTTTTTGTCTATCCGGCGGGTACAGGATACAGTTTTACTTTCATTAATAATACGATATTGCGAATATCCCATTATTGGTCCTTGACAATAAATAGTTATTTATGCAACAAGGGATGAAAGTAAGTTTTAAGCTCAAGTTAAGTTTCGTCCTAAGGCAGTGCCGAAGGAGGAAAGTTCATTAGCTCACGAGGCCGGTAGGCCAAAGGAGATAAACTAGTTAACTCCCAAGGATTGCCGAGGGAGTTAACTAACATTTTGGCTCCCGAGGCTTGACGAGGGAGATAATACGAGTGCTGAAAACTTTCATCCCTTGTTGCATATTAAATTTTATATACGACTAGAGAACTAATACTAACAACTATTAATATATTCTTCAGCTCCTTACTTGTTATTGTGTTAGTTTAGTTTATTCTTACCATGTCGATTACTCTGATGAAGAGAGAATAAAGCCACTATCTTCACATTATTTTATTGTAAGCTGTCAATAGAATAATGTGTAATACTATATTTGTAATTTAAACATTAGCGCGTGTGTATTGTATATTCTACCCGTAGTACCAACATAACACCGAAAAAAATCCTAAAAATGTCCTAAAATTCCTAAAAATTTTACTAAATAATTCTGTCAAGTTGGCAGCACTTACACTTTTCCTCCCTAGGGAGGAAAAGTACATTTACAGCGTGAGATAACAAGACTTATGTAGAACTTACAATACAAGGAGTAGATATAAGTTATTCGATTCATATCTCTTATTTATATACTTCTAGATGGGATCTACTGGAAATACAAACTAATCCAGTGCTGGAAGATGAGGATCAGGTCTACCATGCTGGATACATGGAAGGTTACATTACCCGGCAACAGATATGGAACTATTACTGGAACAACATAGAGAATATAGTCAGCAACAAAACTGCTTGGATCAATGGAAAATCTAAATATGAAGTCATTTCTGATTATTTTAATAAAAATTTGCAATTTATTAGTAAAATGACCTCAGTAGAAAAAAATCTGAAGGACCCTTTTTGGTATCAGGTGAGATTGTAGAAATTACATAGCAACATAAGTTTTATTTCCAATCGGTATATAATGAATAGTTTAATAACTAGATTTTAGGCAGTAAACAGCACATTTCACTCCCAAAAGAAAAAAGGTTACACTCTTGCGGGGATGAAAATAAACTTTTTGTCCCTGGTAGAAAAAAAGTGTTTTGATAATTTGGGTTAGAGCCCCCAAAACTTAAAAGAAGGGTATTTTTTCATTTTTTTATAGCGGCATCCCCTACATTTTTAAGGGGTCCGAACAATTTTTTTTTATTCCGACCGCAAAAAAAATGTATTGGTAAAATGTAACGTTTATACCAATCCGTTTTAGGCTAAAATAAGTTGTTTAGACTAATAAAGGAATAAAGCGTATCACACATGGTGTGAAACGCTGCCATAGTAAGTAAGCTAATAAAAACAAAAATATTTACAAAAAGGATAGCTATAAATATTTAAAGATGTTCATCAAGCTGACGTGCTAGAAAATTATTTTAAACCATTTTAGTGTTTGTAAAAGAAATAGCAACCTCAATTTTCTACATTCTGGATTAATCGTGATAGGGGGGTGTTTCAGTACAAAATCGACATCGAAATGGCAATTTAGTTCAATACAGAAAAAATTGCTGTTAGCCCATAATGCACTAAGGATCGTCTTTAAATACGAACCGTCGACATTATTTCTATCGAATTTAGTCGCAGAAACGGGACTAAATTGAACTACAGTTAAATGTCTAAATTAAATGACTAAATGAAAATACAATTAAAAGCAGTAAGTAATTTTGGTTTTAACATTTTTGCGCAAAAAACTTCTCGGAAAAAATGTAGCCTGGACTAATGTAAAAGAACTTTAACTTGTTAAAGTTAAAAAAATTCCCTAGTAAAAAATTTCATTAGTGTTCCCTATCCTTTTATACGATATCATTTAAATAAAAATAAAACAATCATACTTATAAATTTCTATTTTAAGTTACTGGATCAGATAGGGTAAAATTTGATGGCAGCAAGTTCTATCAAATACATACATAGTATTGATAACAAATAAAGCATCTTTGATAAGCTGTATCAAATAAGATGACAGTGCTAATTATAAATAAAGCATCTTTGATAAGGTGTATCAAATAAGATGAAAGTGCTAATTATAAATAAAACATTTTTGATAAGCTGTATCAAATAAGATGAAAGTGCTAATTATAAATAAAGCATCTTTGATAAGCTGTATCAAATAAGATGAAAAGTGCTAATTATAAATAAAGCATCTTTAATAAGCTGAATCAAATAGATGACAGTGCTAATTATAAATAAAGCATATTTGATAAGCGTATCAAATATGACAGTGCTAATTATAAATAAAGCATCTTGATAAGTGTATCAAATAAGATGACAGTGCTAATTATAAATAAAGCATCTTTGATAAGCTGTATCAAATAAGATGACAGTGATAATATAAAATAAAGCATCATAAGCTGTATCAAATTGACAGGTGCTAATTATAAATAAAGCATCTTTTATAAGCTGTATTAAATAAGATGACAGTGCTAATTACAAATAAAGCATCTTTTATAAGCTGTATTAAATAAGATGACAGTGCTAATTACAAATAAAGCATCTATAAGCTGTATGAAAGTGCTTAATTTAATAAAGCAGATAAGCTGTATCAAATAAGATGACTGCTAATTATAAATAAAGCATCTTTTGAAAAGCTGTATAAAATAAGATGACAGTGCTAATTTAAATAAAGCATCTTTGATAAGCTGTATTAAATAAGATGACAGTGCTAATTATAAATAAAGCATCTTTGATAAGCTCTATCAAATAAGATGACAGTGCTAATTATAAATAAAGCATCTTTGAAAAGCTGTATTCAAATAAGATGACATGCTAATTATATAAGCATCTATAAGCTGTATTAATAAGATGACAGTGCTAATTACAAATAAAGCATCTTTATAAGCTGTATTAAATAAGATGACAGTGCTAATTATAAATAAAGCATCTTTGAAAAGCTGTATCAAATAGATGAAACTGCTTATTATAAATAAAGCATCTTTTATAAGCTGTATCATATAAGATGAAAGCACTAATTATAAATACAGCATATTTGATTTTCCCTGTACTAATGCCTTAATTACTATTCAGGTGATGCTGCTATATAAGCAATTGGATGGAATATTGGACGGATATAATAAAGCAGTGGACGATTTAAAAATACCTGAACAAAAATTTAACTTATCCCAATTAATGTAAGTATAAAACTTTAATTATTATGTACCATTTGATGCTACCATGTTTTACGTAACATGACTTCATAAAACATAATTAAGTACTTCAAACTGGAGGGATAATTAACTTAATAGGAAAAAGCGCAAAATCATCAGAAATGATTGAATAAATTAAATATTTGATATAATGAAAAAATTAAAATAAAATGTAAAAAGACATAGCTCGTCCCAAACACCTTTTCTTCTTCGTCTTTTTAATCTTTGTTAAGAAAACTATATTTTTGTTTCCAAAATTCGGAACAAGAGTGCGCTGCGTTAGCGGCTTTTGCGGCCATAGCGTGGTAATTATGGAACCATCATTTTCCGCATCGCAATGACCGCTACGCACGCATCGGCCGGACGCATCGCTACCGCAGTATTCTGAATGCACCTTAAGTTTTCCAATGGTGACTGCGTCAATGTTGATGATGAATCTGACGTTTCGCTTCCACTGAGGAAGGCATCTTCAGGGATGTAGATTCATGAACACATTGCTCTACAAAACTGAACATGAGTTTAGTTTTGTTAAGCATTGCGTTTTTACCCACAATTTAATGTCTTAATTTAATGGGATTTAATGTCTTAAATCCCTGGAGACGCCGAGCGAAACGTTGGATTTATCGTCACTACTGCCAACATCATGTACCCAAATCATGTAGCTACTTTCTGAAGCATTTCTGTCCACCAATCGGCAAAACTAAAGAGATTACTTTGCCCGCCACTTTTCATGCATTACATATCTTTTAACATTTAACATAACATTTATTTGTCAACTCCCTAAACATAATTAATGAAGGAGTATCATGAATAAATTATGCTATAAATACTATTACTATAGTACTATAGTTTGTCCAGTGCTATCTGAATTCAGGTTGGCTTCACTAGGGAAAAAAACACTCACTGAAAGTGAATATCTAAAACTGTTGGATAACCCCTGTTTGGAGATCTGTTTTACCTTGTCCTCATATATAAAAACAATATGTAAATACAGATCCTACCTTATTAAAGAATTTAACTTTCAATAAAAATCTAAACTTTCTTTTTCAGTTTCTATAATAATAATAAACTATCTTTTAACGACTTAATAGAAACATAATCAAGCTAATGTTCAGCTTCACAAAAAAGTGAGACTTCTGAAAATGCACTCAAAAGTATTCATGTGTGCATATATATGTATTAGTATGAATGAATGTATGTGTGCATATATATGTATTAGTATGAATGAATGTATGTGTGTGTATGTATGTATTTGTGTGTACGAGTACATATATATATATATATGCAGATATTAAGTATAATAAATAATTAGAAAGGCAATTAAAACGATAATGTAACCCTCCTCCTAAGGGTCTCCTTGACCCTGGAGTAGAGGCTTTATTACATATTTTGCCTTCTACAAGTTCTGTAAATTTTTATGTTTTAATAAAGCATTCTTATTCTTATTCTTATTCTATAGTACATTGGAAGGATTGCAAACATCTTTTTACAGACAAAAATCAACTTTATTGGCGCAGCGCTTACAACTTAACCGAATCCATAATCAGTGCAAAACGTAACAACGCAAATGCAAAACAAAACGCTAATTTTTTTTCATTCGGGGAGGTAACATTCGTATCACATTCATTGGTAGCAGGCGCGGATCCAACACAAATTCTTGGGAGGGGCGATTATTGAGGGTTTAGTATAACTCCATTAATTTTGCATGAGAGTGCAGGTGCCTTAATTAAGGCTTAATCAGAATAACATAGTTTCACTTAATAATATTAGTATTCAAAAAGGTATCAAAGATGCGAGCAAAGCCAGCAAAAAAAGAGTTTTAGCAAATTTTTATCATAAAAATTACGCTTATGAAGTTGTTCGGGTAATTCAAAAATTATATGTCCGAAAACAATTTATATAATATATATATAATTATATATAGATATATATATATATATATAATATATATACTATATATAAGGCTTTCTCAAGTCAAAACAAAACTTGACGTATGGCGAGATGTTGAGGAGCTTACGAGGCCGTTTGTAAATAAATTATGACGTCATCAACCCAAGTTATGACGAAATGAAAAAAAATAGCTTTAAAACAAGGTATTACATATTCAGTTAGACGGCAAGCTAAATAGATTAAGACCGGTTTTAGCTGAATTAGTCCATACCAAGTGGCGCAAACGGTATATATAATTTTGTATATATGTATACGCCTAGATCAATGACATCTACGATATCTGTTAAGTTCAGTAGTGCTAGAAGATAGGAAGGTAGTATAGAAGAAGGGCCCCTACCTCTTGTTCCGCCATTGTTAGCCTACTGGATCCCATGAAACCATGGCGAGCTAAGCAGGCTCGCAAAGCAGCAGGAAGGTTTTCTTATGGTCGCAGGCATTTAAAAACGATTGTAAACGGTTTCTGCTCAGTAGGATCATTCTGAGTAGTTTTATTGGCCGATAACTTCATTATGACGTCATTACCAATAAATAATAGTTATTTATGCCATAAGGCTGAGAGAGTGTGTCTTTATGTCACGGCAATTAGATTTACCGACGAGCGAAGCGAGTCAGGGAAAAATTGCCAAGACATAAAAGACATTCTCAGCCGGATGAGCATACGACTATTTTTTTTGAAGGTAAGCACTATTAAATAAACTGCCGCTATATACTTAATTGAGAAAAAACAAGTCCATTATCCTATTAATCGTCGTCATTGATTCATCATAGCTTCACACTTTTACTCAAAAATGTAGAAGCTTTACATATAAACACAATAAAATTGTCAATTAGAACACCTTTTAAAAACGAAAACAAATTAGTCTAAGAACAAAAACAGAAACAAAATGAACGTTTTTAAAGAAACCTCATGAAGGTTTTACACAGATTGTTTTTTTAAACACGCTACATTACAGTAATGGCAGCAAATATAGTGAATATTTTTTTACGTCCTAGGAGTTAATTTTACTAAATAACCTCCATACAATAATGATTGGCTTCTCATCCAAAAAAACGGTCCAATAAAGTGCTCAATTACCGTACTACCTCAAAAAAAAAAAAAGTTTTCTTTTAGGTATACAGTGGGGGTGTATGATAAGGGTCAACGCTAAAATATATTTATTGTACATACGTAAACGTCTATATGGCCTAAAAGGGTCTATAACGATCAGAAATTCGCTAGCATATAAGTAGGTAATGCAGCGACTTGGAGCACCCCCCACTCCTCCCCCTAGGCACGCCCCTTACCTAAGGAAGCATTGTGAATTGATCATCCTTGATCGGTATATCGTTTTAGGGTTACAAATGGATGGCTACTTATCCTTGAACACCCTCTACACTTACTAATACCCCTCCCCCCTTCGATGTATTATGATCGTTCACTAGACTAAACTAAAAATCGTCTCTCCCTGTATTTTCCTACCTTATTGATATTTAATTTAGATCCCACCACCCCCACACTCTTACATCACCCACCCACCCTTACTTAAGAATAGAATTTTTTTCGGTCTGATACCCCTGATGTTTATTTAACGATGAAACCAACCCCTCTCCTAACTCTTGCTCCATATTAGTTTTTTATCATATCCCCCCCCTCCCCCCACCCCCCTTAAGACTGGTTTTAGTCTAATTTTTCATCTTATACCCCTATCGTATGAGTTTACCTAAACGAAGAGCCTCCCCTCTCCTCAACCCTTGCTGCGTGTTTATTTTTCAAAAATTATAGCCGGTTCATCTACCTCAGTGGCCGTGATCGTTATAAGTACGCGACTTGTATGCAGGGACTCGGTTCGCAGCCATGCTAGATTATATAATGGTTTTCTAATTAACAGATTTCGCCAACTTTTAATTAATTCTTAGGCGGATAGTAGATGTACAATCTACCTGAGGTGTTTCTGCAGAGTCCCATACCCTGAAGGGTCGAAAGGCCTTTTAAACAGACATTTATTTGATTTCTATCCCTCTACTACTACTTGATGACCAGATTTAATATGTCTTGCAGAAGCCTACCCCACCCATAACGCAGGTCGGAGTGGCTACTTTGTAACATATTAATTATCCCCACCATCTACTTCAGACCAGATTTCTGGTCTAAATTTTTTTTTCACCTGATACCTCTATTATATGGGGTCAAGTTAAATACATTTCTTACCCAAATTTTTCTTGCGCCATGTTTAGTTTTCAGTTATAATACCCCCACTCCTTTTCTAGAGCACACCACTCTAAAATACTTGCTAAACTATGAATAACTTTTTGATCTGATCAGCTTTTTTTTTTTTTTTTTTTTTTTTTTTTTTTTTTTTTTTTTTTTTTTTTTCTTTTTTTTTTTTTTTCGTGCTAGCTTCTTATTATTAATACGTTATAGCCATAGTTTTTTTATGAATTCCCATAATCCTTTAGGGTCATCAAAACTTTACTTTTTAGGCGTGACTTATTTATTTGAGTAGCAAATATGAAAGACTAGAAAAACTGTAAACATTTCACAAGTGCGTCCCCATATGGGAAGTGTAGGGGTATGCCTCCCTCTAAATACTTTTTGCTAGAATTCTTATGACTTTTTACAGTACCCCCCTTATGATACCATGTTCTCATGATTACTACCCCCTCCCCCCCCATCCTCCTCTCCAATCACAACACCCCTTAGTGGTTTAGGTCATTAACACCCCCCCCCTTCCTCCACCAACCACTTTCTTTGGTCCAATTAGTATATACTTTCTTCTTCTATCATGTGACAGATTAAGGATAGAGTTTTCTTAGCCAAGTCCCGTATCTCCTTCAGCATAATCGTTTTGTAGAGTACATCGGTTGTGTGTACATCCTATTTGGGTAGTAAGAGATAGAGGCGCATGGCGCCACAACTACACTCCACTCTACATACTTCTTACTTTTTCACTCACTCATTATACTTCTTACTCACTCATCATTCAAACAAATAATCACTTTCATTTGTTATATGTAAGTTACTTCCTTTTAGGTTTTAAGATGGTTAAAATACAAGTTAAGTACAAGTTTTACTTATTTTTTACATAAATACATTTTTAGGAGTTACAAACTTTAAATTTCACTTACATCTAATTTTTTTTTGTAACCCCCCCAAGGGGCAAAGAGTCATGATTTTCTAATAGTTTTTTTTCCTAAAGTTTAACGTTGAAATATCTTCTGTCCTTTACAGTAACCACATCCGTGAGCTTTTGTTCTTTTTACTGTTTCGTACAAATATACTTTGGGGGTTCAATCTTTCGTACCATGTCTCTCATTTTTTCAAAGTTGACATCTTTTGATGTCTCATAGTTTATAGTTATCCCTTTGGCTTTACACACAGTGTGATACGAGTTATTTTGAGGACTATAAACTTTATACGCGTAGTTCGGCGGCCACCCAGATACAAAAACTCTTTAATATAAGCTTCCTTTTTCCGTAAACTTCTAGTTCATCCGTCATACCCTAAGAAGCTACCTACTGGACTTCATATTTTCCTGGTGAGAAATGTATATTGTACAATCTGTATCAAAATATTCACCCACCCGATTTCTAGCTTATCCAATAGTCGTTAGAGTTTTAATCTTGCTTGGGCAGTCGTGTAAGCTGCCAAAAAACATTTCACAAGTAGGAAGAACATCTTCAACATTCCTTCTTTGTATTCCAGTTAATGATCACTGTCGTGTCATTTATCATTGTTATATATTATTCACTTGAATAGCAGGATCTGACAAGGCATTTTAAAAAACTCCTCCGGCTTTGTTAACCAAGTCGTACTCTTGACGGCTGGATTTTTCTCTGACCCCAATTTACCCCAGAAACTTGTAATTAGGCTTCTTTACCTAATAATCTTTAAGCCAAGGATTAAAAGGCTATTTCATCAGGATTAAGTTTAACACCCTCCTTTTTCTAAGATATTCTTTAATATACTGGTTTTTGATTCTTGATTTGAACAGTGAAGGAGGCCAGCCGGGAAAGCTCCTTGTGGAGCATTTAATCCTTGAAAAATTTGTTTATAAAACCAGAAGAAAAGTCCACTCCGGTATCTTTGTTGCTACTGAATAGTTTCATACTTCCATAATTTCATAAAATATTGTACCACTGATCACCCTTTTTTCCTTATGGCTTTTCTAAACTTCGTCTATAACCCATGTGTCCCTGTTATGGCATCCTCTCTTCCACACTAGGGATCACATTTGTTCTTTAATTCTTCGTACAGGACCGGACAAAGCGAAAACATTAACCTACCGTTACATTCATTTGGTAATACAGGGT
>JACMZG010001911.1:67149549-67160398 GCA_018340805.1 Microvelia longipes
GGGAATTCAGATTAATCTATTATAAAATGGCTAAAATAGTCAATGTTTGCTTGAACCAGAGATAATTGTACAGCTTTACGGCGGAAAAGTACAATGCCTGTTTGCGTATAATGTGTTCTCAACAGGAAATAGTAATATGGGGTTGAAAGCCTGAATTTTCATGGATATGTGTAACATTACATCTCATGTATTTAATTTACTTATTTAAATTCTGATTATGTCGACTATTGTTATTAAAATAAATCTTGCTTATTGAAAATGTGTGTTTATGTGTTGTAAATAGTATAAATCATGATTGCTACATACAATACCCACATTGATCTGTATAAATATTAATAATATCATATATCTTATACGTAAAACAACCACTTCTGGATGCATTACCTCACATTTGAGCGCATAACCCCACTTTTTAAAAATTCATATATATTTCTATTCAAACATCGGAAAATAATATGAATCATTACCTTATCGGAATCCCCTGTGTCTCTTTCTTTTAAAATTATAATGTATGCTAAAGAGATTATTTTGACAAGTATACTACTTACAATCTGGGCTTACCATTAATCGATTTAAAAAAATCAATAATTCACTAATCGTTTGGGTATTCTTTTTCATCCTCTTCTCTACTTTTCCTCTATCAACAAATTTAATTCCCATGAAAATTCCATCCCATAATATCAAAAGTTATTAAGCTACAAACATGAAGCGCGCGATAACCCATTGCCTGTTCCCATGAGATCCTATGTTCTGTGGAAACCAGAGCCATCGTAGCCTATAGTTACCATTGGCAATGTATAGTCGAATTGAAATCCTAGTTCAACCCGATAAAAAAAGTTCCGAAAAAGTCAATCACACACGCACAGAAAATATTCTCGTGATTTTTTAAAAAATCAATATATCTTTTTGCACATTGTACTTTATCACTTTTATTTTTCGCATTTAATGTGCATCCTCACTTTCCAAACAAATTATACACTGTGCGTTTGCTTACTTACATCTTGCATTTAAAAAAAAATTTAAAAAAATTTTTAAAAAATAAAAAAATTTAAAAATTTAAAAATATTTTAAAAAATTTAAAAAATTTTCTAATTAATTTATAAACAACAAAATAAAAAATAAAAAAAAATATAAAAAAAATCTGATCAAAAAAAAGATCCGATCAAAAATATTTTGGAAAACTTTTTATGTATAATTTTTCTGATTTCCTCCATGTCCTCTTTTCTATAAAAAATACTGCGACTTCGAAATATTTATTTTTGACAAAAGATATACACTTACAAAATTACTTGACTATTATCGACTTTAAAAATCAATAAATACCAATCTACTCGCAGTATTTTCAACCTATTCTCCTACTCATTATCTATCCAACAAAGTATTCCTTGACCGAAATCCATTTAGAATATCAAAAGTTATTAAGCTACAAACATGAAGCGCGCGATAACTCATACACCATGGTATGGTGCTGATGTAGGTTTTGTGGGAAACCTAGCATCCAGCCTATAGTTACTCAGCAATGTATATATCGAATGAAATCCTAGTTCGAACAGATAAAAATAATTTCGAAAAAATGATACACACACACACAGAGCACATCTGTCGCGAATATTTAAATCGAAATATCTCTTTTTGCACTTTGCACTTTTATTTTTTCACTAAAATGTGCACTGCACTTTCAAACAATGTGCACCACTTTTAATTTTTTCATTTGCACTTTGCAATTTAAAAAAAAATTTTAAAAAATTAAAAAATTAAAAAAATTTTAAAATTTACACAAATTTTAAAAAAAGTTTAAATAAATAATTTTTCTATTAATTAAACAAAAAAGAAAAATATGAAAATTCAAAAATAAAAAAATTAAAAAAAAAAGATAAAAAAAAGATCCGCGGTAACTAGGACGAATTTGCATACCATGTTATATTTTTTCGCTAGGGGGGATGGTATGGTGCTGCATGTATCTTACCTGTTGATTTTGTTAAACTGCACTTTATTTTTTTAAATCGATTTATTCTACACTCATTGATAATTTCTAAATTTCTAAATATTGAATTTAGTAAGAATAGACTACATCTCCACATTTCACAGAAAGAGACATAAAGAAACATTAATTAAACAAGAAAAACCTAAAATCAATATAATTTATAATGATTAAAATAAATCCATAAAATTAATAAATTATAAAATTTTTTCTATAATTAAATTGAATCGATTTAGTTATTTGATTAAATTTTTAAAAAGTAAATTAGCATAAAAACCTGATCTGATAGAAAATAAATAATCCCATTTTCAAATTTACAAGTGCAAAAGTTCCTAAAATCAGTTGTAAAAACTTGAAATATTTTTTTGTGTAATAATTACAAAAAATAATAATGGGCTGATGCTGCCCTATTTACCTACTGTTAATAATTATTGTTTAGCACATGATTTCAGAAGTCTTTGCAATGATTTGTGAATAGTTGATTTTTGTTAAACTGCAATTATTTTGTTAAATCGATATTATTTACACTCATTGATAATTTCTAAATTTCTAAATATTGAATTTAGTAAGAATAGACTACATCTCTACATTTCACAGAAAGAGACATAAAGAAACATTAATTAAACAAGAAAAACCTAAAATCAATATAATTTATAATGATTAAAATAAATCCATAAAATTAAATAAATTATAAAATTTTTTCTATAATTAAATGAATCGATTTAGTTATTTGATTAAATTTTTAAAAAGTAAATTAGCATAAAAACCTGATCTGATAGAAATAAATAATCCCATTTTCAAATTTACAAGTGCAAAAGTTCCTAAAATCAGTTGTAAAAACTTGAAATATTTTTTGTGTAATAATTACAAAAAATAATAATGGGCTGATGCTGCCCTATTTACCTACTGTTAATAATTATTGTTTAGCACATGATTTCAGAAGTCTTTGCAATGATTTGTGAATAGTTGATTTTTGTTAAACTGCAATTATTTTGTTAAATCGATATTATTTACACTCATTGATAATTTCTAAATTTCTAAATATTGAATTTAGTAAGAATAGACTACATCTCCACATTTCACAGAAAGAGACATAAAGAAACATTAATTAAACAAGAAAAACCTAAAATCAATATAATTTATAATGATTAAAATAAATCCATAAAATTAATAAATTATAAAATTTTTTCTATAATTAAATGAATCGATTTAGTTATTTGATTAAATTTTTAAAAAGTAAATTAGCATAAAAACCTGATCTGATAGAAAATAAATAATCCCATTTTCAAATTTACAAGTGCAAAAGTTCCTAAAATCAGTTGTAAAAACTTGAAATATTTTTTGTGTAATAATTACAAAAAAATAATAATGGGCTGATGCTGCCCTATTTACCTACTGTTAATAATTATTGTTTAGCACATGATTTCAGAAGTCTTTGCAATGATTTGTGAATAGTTGATTTTTTAAACTGCAATTATTTTGTTAAATCGATATTATTTACACTCATTGATAATTTCTAAATTTCTAAATATTGAATTTAGTAAGAATAGACTACATCTCTACATTTCACAGAAAGAGACATAAAGAAACATTAATTAAACAAGAAAAACCTAAAATCAATATAATTTATAATGATTAAAATAAATCCATAAAATTAATAAATTATAAAATTTTTTCTATAATTAAATGAATCGATTTAGTTATTTGATTAAATTTTTAAAAAGTAAATTAGCATAAAAACCTGATCTGATAGAAAATAAATAATCCCATTTTCAAATTTACAAGTGCAAAAGTTCCTAAAATCAGTTGTAAAAACTTGAAATATTTTTTGTGTAATAATTACAAAAAATAATAATGGGCTGATGCTGCCCTATTTACCTACTGTTAATAATTATTGTTTAGCACATGATTTCAGAAGTCTTTGCAATGATTTGTGAATAGTTGATTTTTGTTAAACTGCAATTATTTTGTTAAATCGATATTATTTACACTCATTGATAATTTCTAAATTTCTAAATATTGAATTTAGTAAGAATAGACTACATCTCCACATTTCACAGAAAGAGACATAAAGAAACATTAATTAAACAAGAAAAACCTAAAATCAATATAATTTATAATGATTAAAATAAATCCATAAAATTAATAAATTATAAAATTTTTTCTATAATTAAATGAATCGATTTAGTTATTTGATTAAATTTTTAAAAAGTAAATTAGCATAAAAACCTGATCTGATAGAAAATAAATAATCCCATTTTCAAATTTACAAGTGCAAAAGTTCTAAAATCAGTTGTAAAAACTTGAAATTTTTTTGTGTAATAATTACAAAAAATAATAATGGGCTGATGCTGCCCTATTTACCTACTGTTAATAATTATTGTTTAGCACATGATTTCAGAAGTCTTTGCAATGATTTTGTGAATAGTTGATTTTTGTTAAACTGCAATTATTTTGTTAAATCGATATTATTTACACTCATTGATAATTTCTAAATTTCTAAATATTGAATTTAGTAAGAATAGACTACATCTCTACATTTCACAGAAAGAGACATAAAGAAACATTAATTAAACAAGAAAAACCTAAAATCAATATAATTTATAATGATTAAAATAAATCCATAAAATTAATAAATTATAAAATTTTTTCTATAATTAAATGAATCGATTTAGTTATTTGATTAAATTTTTAAAAAGTAAATTAGCATAAAAACCTGATCTGATAGAAAATAAATAATCCCATTTTCAAATTTACAAGTGCAAAAGTTCCTAAAATCAGTTGTAAAAACTTGAAATATTTTTTTGTGTAATAATTACAAAAAATAATAATGGGCTGATGCTGCCCTATTTACCTACTGTTAATAATTATTGTTTAGCACATGATTTCAGAAGTCTTTGCAATGATTTGTGAATAGTTGATTTTTGTTAAACTGCAATTATTTTGTTAAATCGATATTATTTACACTCATTGATAATTTCTAAATTTCTAAATATTGAATTTAGTAAGAATAGACTACATCTCCACATTTCACAGAAAGAGACATAAAGAAACATTAATTAAACAAGAAAAACCTAAATCAATATAATTTATAATGATTAAAATAAATCCATAAAATTAATAAATTATAAAATTTTTTCTATAATTAAATGAATCGATTTAGTTATTTGATTAAATTTTTAAAAAGTAAATTAGCATAAAAACCTGATCTGATAGAAAATAAATAATCCCATTTTCAAATTTACAAGTGCAAAAGTTCCTAAAATCAGTTGTAAAAACTTGAAATATTTTTTTGTGTAATAATTACAAAAAATAATAATGGGCTGATGCTGCCCTATTTACCTACTGTTAATAATTATTGTTTAGCACATGATTTCAGAAGTCTTTGCAATGATTTGTGAATAGTTGATTTTTGTTAAACTGCAATTATTTTGTTAAATCGATATTATTTACACTCATTGATAATTTCTAAATTTCTAATATTGAATTTAGTAAGAATAGACTACATCTCTACATTTCACAGAAAGAGACATAAAGAAACATTAATTAAACAAGAAAAACCTAAAATCAATATAATTTATAATGATTAAAATAAATCCATAAAATTAATAAATTATAAAATTTTTTCTATAATTAAATGAATCGATTTAGTTATTTGATTAAATTTTTAAAAAGTAAATTAGCATAAAAACCTGATCTGATAGAAAATAAATAATCCCATTTTCAAATTTACAAGTGCAAAAGTTCCTAAAATCAGTTGTAAAAACTTGAAATATTTTTTTGTGTAATAAATAATAATGGGCTGATGCTGCCCTATTTACCTACTGTTAATAATTATTGTTTAGCACATGATTTCAGAAGTCTTTGCAATGATTTGTGAATAGTTGATTTTTGTTAAACTGCAATTATTTTGTTAAATCGATATTATTTACACTCATTGATAATTTCTAAATTTCTAAATATTGAATTTAGTAAGAATAGACTACATCTCCACATTTCACAGAAAGAGACATAAAGAAACATTAATTAAACAAGAAAAACCTAAAATCAATATAATTTATAATGATTAAAATAAATCCATAAAATTAATAAATTATAAAATTTTTTCTATAATTAAATGAATCGATTTAGTTATTTGATTAAATTTTAAAAAAGTAAATTAGCATAAAAACCTGATCTGATAGAAAATAAATAATCCCATTTTCAAATTTTACAAGTGCAAAAGTTCCTAAAATCAGTTGTAAAAACTTGAAATATTTTTTTGTGTAATAATTACAAAAATAATAATGGGCTGATGCTGCCCTATTTACCTACTGTTAATAATTATTGTTTAGCACATGATTTCAGAAGTCTTTGCAATGATTTGTGAATAGTTGATTTTTGTTAAACTGCAATTATTTTGTTAAATCGATATTATTTTACACTCATTGATAATTTCTAAATTTCTAAATATTGAATTTAGTAAGAATAGACTACATCTCCACATTTCACAGAAAGAGACATAAAGAAACATTAATTAAAGAAAACCTAAAATCAATATAATTTATAATGATTAAAATAAATCCATAAAATTAATAAATTATAAAATTTTTTCTATAATTAAATGAATCGATTTAGTTATTTGATTAAATTTTTAAAAAGTAAATTAGCATAAAAACCTGATCTGATAGAAAATAAATAATCCCATTTTCAAATTTACAAGTGCAAAAGTTCCTAAAATCAGTTGTAAAAACTTGAAATATTTTTTTTGTGTAATAATTACAAAAAATAATAATGGGCTGATGCTGCCCTATTTACCTACTGTTAATAATTATTGTTTAGCACATGATTTCAGAAGTCTTTGCAATGATTTGTGAATAGTTGATTTTTGTTAAACTGCAATTATTTTGTTAAATCGATATTATTTACACTCATTGATAATTTCTAAATTTCTAAATATTGAATTTAGTAAGAATAGACTACATCTCTACATTTCACAGAAAGAGACATAAAGAAACATTAATTAAACAAGAAAAACCTAAAATCAATATAATTTATAATGATTAAAATAAATCCATAAAATTAATAAATTATAAAATTTTTTCTATAATTAAATGAATCGATTTAGTTATTTGATTAAATTTTTAAAAAGTAAATTAGCATAAAACCTGATCTGATAGAAAATAAATAATCCCATTTTCAAATTTACAAGTGCAAAAGTTCCTAAAATCAGTTGTAAAAACTTGAAATATTTTTTTGTGTAATAATTACAAAAATAATAATGGGCTGATGCTGCCCTATTTACCTACTGTTAATAATTATTGTTTAGCACATGATTTCAGAAGTCTTTGCAATGATTTGTGAATAGTTGATTTTTGTTAAACTGCAATTATTTTGTTAAATCGATATTATTTACACTCATTGATAATTTCTAAATTTCTAAAATTGAATTTAGTAAAATAGACTACATCTCTACATTTCACAGAAAGAGACATAAAGAAACATTAATTAAACAAGAAAAACCTAAAATCAATATAATTTATAATGATTAAAATAAATCCATAAAATTAAATAAATTATAAAATTTTTTCTATAATTAAATGAATCGATTTAGTTATTTGATTAAATTTTTAAAAAGTAAATTAGCATAAAAACCTGATCTGATAGAAAATAAATAATCCCATTTTCAAATTTACAAGTGCAAAAGTTCCTAAAATCAGTTGTAAAAACTTGAAATATTTTTTTGTGTAATAATTACAAAAAATAATAATGGGCTGATGCTGCCCTATTTACCTACTGTTAATAATTATTGTTTAGCACATGATTTCAGAAGTCTTTGCAATGATTTGTGAATAGTTGATTTTTGTTAAACTGCAATTATTTTGTTAAATCGATATTATTTACACTCATTGATAATTTCTAAATTTCTAAATATTGAATTTAGTAAGAATAGACTACATCTCTACATTTCACAGAAAGAGACATAAAGAAACATTAATTAAACAAGAAAAACCTAAAATCAATATAATTTATAATGATTAAAATAAATCCATAAAATTAAATAAATTATAAAATTTTTTCTATAATTAAATGAATCGATTTAGTTATTTGATTAAATTTTTAAAAAGTAAATTAGCATAAAAACCTGATCTGATAGAAAATAAATAATCCCATTTTCAAATTTACAAGTGCAAAAGTTCCTAAAATCAGTTGTAAAAACTTGAAATATTTTTTTGTGTAATAATTACAAAAAATAATAATGGGCTGATGCTGCCCTATTTACCTACTGTTAATAATTATTGTTTAGCACATGATTTCAGAAGTCTTTGCAATGATTTGTGAATAGTTGATTTTGTTAAACTGCAATTATTTTGTTAAATCGATATTATTTACACTCATTGATAATTTCTAAATTTCTAAAAATTGAATTTAGTAAGAATAGACTACATCTCCACATTTCACAGAAAGAGACATAAAGAAACATTAATTAAACAAGAAAAACCTAAAATCAATATAATTTATAATGATTAAAATAAATCCATAAAATTAATAAATTATAAATTTTTTCTATAATTAAATGAATCGATTTAGTTATTTGATTAAATTTTTAAAAAGTAAATTAGCATAAAACCTGATCTGATAGAAAATAAATAATCCCATTTTCAAATTTACAAGTGCAAAAGTTCCTAAAATCAGTTGTAAAAACTTGAAATATTTTTTTGTGTAATAATTACAAAAAATAATAATGGGCTGATGCTGCCCTATTTACCTACTGTTAATAATTATTGTTTAGCACATGATTTCAGAAGTCTTTGCAATGATTTGTGAATAGTTGATTTTTGTTAAACTGCAATTATTTTGTTAAATCGATATTATTACACTCATTGATAATTTCTAAATTTCTAAATATTGAATTTAGTAAGAATAGACTACATCTCCACATTTCACAGAAAGAGACATAAAGAAACATTAATTAAACAAGAAAAACCTAAAATCAATAAATTTATAATGATTAAAATAAATCCATAAAATTAATAAATTATAAAATTTTTTCTATAATTAAATGAATCGATTTAGTTATTTGATTAAATTTTTAAAAAGTAAATTAGCATAAAAACCTGATCTGATAGAAAATAAATAATCCCATTTTCAAATTTACAAGTGCAAAAGTTCCTAAAATCAGTTGTAAAAACTTGAAATATTTTTTTGTGTAATAATTACAAAAAATAATAATGGGCTGATGCTGCCCTATTTACCTACTGTTAATAATTATTGTTTAGCACATGATTTCAGAAGTCTTTGCAATGATTTGTGAATAGTTGATTTTTGTTAAACTGCAATTATTTTGTTAAATCGATATTATTTACACTCATTGATAATTTCTAAATTTCTAAATATTGAATTTAGTAAGAATAGACTACATCTCCACATTTCACAGAAAGAGACATAAAGAAACATTAATTAAACAAGAAAAACCTAAAATCAATATAATTTATAATGATTAAAATAAATCCATAAAATTAATAAATTATAAAATTTTTTCTATAATTAAATGAATCGATTTAGTTATTTGATTAAATTTTTAAAAAGTAAATTAGCATAAAAACCTGATCTGATAGAAAATAAATAATCCCATTTTCAAATTTACAAGTGCAAAAGTTCCTAAAATCAGTTGTAAAAACTTGAAATATTTTTTTGTGTAATAATTACAAAAAATAATAATGGGCTGATGCTGCCCTATTTACCTACTGTTAATAATTATTGTTTAGCACATGATTTCAGAAGTCTTTGCAATGATTTGTGAATAGTTGATTTTTGTTAAACTGCAATTATTTTGTTAAATCGATATTATTTACACTCATTGATAATTTCTAAATTTCTAAATATTGAATTTAGTAAGAATAGACTACATCTCCACATTTCACAGAAAGAGACATAAAGAAACATTAATTAAACAAGAAAAACCTAAAATCAATATAATTTATAATGATTAAAATAAATCCATAAAATTAATAAATTATAAAATTTTTTCTATAATTAAATGAATCGATTTAGTTATTTGATTAAATTTTTAAAAAGTAAATTAGCATAAAAACCTGATCTGATAAAAATAAAATAATCCCATTTTCAAATTTACAAGTGCAAAAGTTCCTAAAATCAGTTGTAAAAACTTGAAATATTTTTTTGTGTAATAATTACAAAAAATAATAATGGGCTGATGCTGCCCTATTTACCTACTGTTAATAATTATTGTTTAGCACATGATTTCAGAAGTCTTTGCAATGATTTGTGAATAGTTGATTTTTGTTAAACTGCAATTATTTTGTTAATCGATATTATTTACACTCATTGATAATTTCTAAATTTCTAAATTTGAATTTAGTAAGAATAGACTACATCTCCACATTTCAGAAAAAGACAATAAGAAACATTAATTAGAAAAACCTAAAATCAATATAATTTATATGATAAAATAAAATAAATCCATAATTAAATAAATTATAAAATTTTTTCTATAATTAAATGAATCGATTTAGTTATTTGATTAAATTTTTAAAAAGTAAATTAGCATAAAAACCTGATCTGATAGAAAATAAATAATCCCATTTTCAAATTTACAAGTGCAAAAGTTCCTAAAATCAGTTGTAAAAACTTGAAATATTTTTTTGTGTAATAATTACAAAAATAATAATGGGCTGATGCTGCCCTATTTACCTACTGTTAATAATTATTGTTTAGCACATGATTTCAGAAGTCTTTGCAATGATTTGTGAATAGTTGATTTTTGTTAAACTGCAATTATTTTGTTAAATCGATATTATTTACACTCATTGATAATTTCTAAATTTCTAAAAATTGAATTTAGTAAGAATAGACTACATCTCCACT